>APFE030220287.1:174457-318407 GCA_000404065.3 Pinus taeda
TTTAATTTTCTCTTTGGCGACATGATTTATTAGTGTAACCTTATTCTAGTGCCTAGAGCGTGTGCCAACCCATTTTTGGCATGATTTATCACAAAAAAATGGGATTAGAAGCTTATTTGGTTAATACATTTAGCTTTCATCCCATATGATATACACTTGCTTGAAATGATTTCTTTGAAAAAAATGTACCATCTACCTAACTTCTAGCACTTTATACTCTAGAAGATCCTTTGGCTCATAATAACTTTTAAGAAAAAATATAATTAACTCCAAATTCGACAAAAATAGTAAAATTTATTTAAGGGATTGATTCAACAAAAGGTTAGGTGGTTTTTGTTGTTTTGCTAGTCGCTTATTTTTAAAATCATTTGACATTTTGTCAACAAACATTCTAACTTAAAATCCCATAGATTCCTGGCATTGGAGGAATATGTGAACCATATTCTCTTATAAATAGTCACATACCTTGATGGATTTCACTAAAGATGAGCATGGACTCTTACTTGCACCAATTTCCTTTTTACACTTTATTATTATCCTCATAATAATTGTTCACACTATCTAAAACAATCAAGAAAATTCCAATCACAAATATACCGTATGAGGCAAACAAACAACATAAAACAATGATATTACAAATTTTACTCAATTTGTATGTAAAAACTAATACATAGATCAAAATTACACTGTATTTGCAAGTATGCTACCAATTATAGTAGCTCACACCATGAACTTATCCTATGCCACATTTTGTGAATTTGGTGACTATGAATATAAACTCCACTCATATATATTCAAGGTGTTGCCAAGAGATAAAATGTGCCTTTATGCCATGGGGTCATCCTCATAATGAATTATTGTATGCTCTTCATTATCATGGATGGGCCTAGTCACTCTATCGAACCATATTATGAAATTAATCATAATAAATAAGATATAACCTAAAAGAAACTTAAATTTTGAGTTATTGTTATGTAAGTGATGGTGATCTTATATCATGCTTGTGAGGGGATGAGCTTGGATAACATACATTCATCCACCTAACTCGAGTTATGGTCTATTAACTTGTGTGAAAAAACTAATAGGGTTTTATCCTAGAAGCATTGTCCATTTTCAATGGCACATATGTAATGCCTTGTAGACATACTAGGTGATAGCCTTAAGCATCACTTATGAAGCCATCGAGTTAAGGATCCAAGTGTGTATGGCCCTTTCATGGGAGACTTTCTCCATGGAAGGGTAGAACAAATGACATTAAGTTCTTTCTGGAGGCATGGTAGGTATAGAGAGGAGATCACCCCCATTTGGTTCCCATACCTCATATTTGAATTAATATGACTTCGATAGGAGACACAAGTTTTTTCATTTATTTGTGATTGAAATTTTAGTTTGATTCCGCTCAAAAGGATTGATTACAAAACGTCTAGAGCATGTTGTTTATAAGGTTCACCATAGGGTAGTGCCCTTAGATGTCTCCAAATGGAATTTTCCCTTGCTTGGTTTTGAGGGATTGATAAATTTTTGTGGCACATTAAATTTAGAAGTTTATCTTTAATTCTTTTCTTTTGTTAGATTTAATAAATAAAGTAGCTATCCCACATGCTAAAGAGATGATTACTAGTATTTTAAGTTGCTTACAATAGAATCTTTCATCTCACAACTACAATTCATGCATTGGGATTATAAAGGCATGAGACTCCTCATCTGTTCAACGCACACACGCACACACACAAATTCAATGGAATTAGGCGCAACCTCTAGTGATAGAGCTTATAGACACATGGTGAGAGGGTCATCAATTCCATCATTACAATCCAATTGCCTTCTTCAACTATCATCATGTTTACAATAACATTTCCTTTAGCATTGGCCTCATACACATGTAAACATTGAGCTATATATTGGAGTGTCATAATGATAGGGACATAGCCTTCAAGCACATGTAAATTAAACTTCTAAATATGGATTATAGAGTTATGTTACAATATTATAATATTGCACCTGTAGTAATGATCTTGAACAACCTTAGAGATGGATTTAATAAAAAATAACACACACACCCATATTAGTCCCACTAAAAAAAAACTAACCACAACATTTTTAGTCCAAGATTGGAATCTAGAGCTCAAAATGAGAGGCTGGTTAGCTCAAGGCTATCAAACATAAAAAAATTATATATTCAGAGGGAGAGGTATATTCCATAAGTGAATATTCTTTGGTATTGCCTCATATGTTATGTAAAGATTAATCTTCATAGATGTGTCCTAAATGTCCATCCTTGGATATTAGATTCTTTTAGTATCCATGGAAAAAGGATACCACTATTTGACCTATGGCCATGTTTACATATATGGTCTACTAACTTGTGTGGAAAAAATCATATAGGGTTTCATCCTAGAGGCATTGTTCATTTTCAATGGCATATATGTAATACCTTGCAGAAATATTGGGTGATAGCCTCAAACTTCACTTATGAAGTCATTGAGTTAAGAAACCAAGTGCATATGGCCCTTTCATGGGAGAATTTGGCCATGGAATGGTAGAACAAATGACATTAGGTTCTTTTGGAGGAATGGTATGCTTGGAGAGGAGATTTCCCCCATTTGGTTCCCAAACCTCATATTTGAATTATGACGTCGATAGGAGACACGATTCTTTGCATTTATGTATGATTGAAATTTTAGTCTAATTTTGATCAAAAGGCTATATTGAGAATGTCTAGAGCATGTTGTCTATAAGGTTCACCATAGGGAAGTGTCCTTAGATGTCTCAAAATGTGGATGTCATGTCTAGTGTTATGATTTTTAAGCCAAAAGTTTCCAAATGGAGTTTTCCCTTGCTTGGTTTTGAAGATAATGTAATTATGGTGGCCTTGAAAGGTTGGGTTTTGATTGCAGACTTGACCCTACAACTTGTTCATCATAGTCTTCTTGGATTCTTGGAGCCTTAGACTAAACTTGTCTTTGGATAGAAAATAATAAAATAACATAATTTTTGTATACTAAGTCTATTGGATATCATAACAACATGTTGGACTTGAGTGCTCCCTTCATATATACATATCTATGTGTCGGGAATGTGGCAGATTCCAAGACAAATGATGGCGTACACAATGTGGGATGATGCATCGAGTTAATTCCAATAAGAAAGTATGAGGCTGTCTCCAAGCCATTTGTTAGGACATTTTGAATTGATTAATGGTTCCATATGTAAACATGCCCATAGGTCAAATCATTACTAAATCTATAGCTCAATGATTATGTGTGTACGAGGCCAATGTTAAAGGAAATGGTAGTATAAACATTATGTTAGTTGAAGAAGGCAATTAGATTGTAATGATGAAAATGGTGACCCTCTCACCATGTGTTTATGAGCTAAATCACTAGAGCTTGCCTAATTCCATTGTGTGCGTGCACACACACACACAATGTTGAACAAATGATGAGGCTCATGCCTTTATAAGCCCCATACATGAATTGTAGTTGTGAGAGAATCCTCCATATGAAAGATCATATTATAAGCAACTTAAAATTCTAGTAATCATCTCTTTAGCATGTGGGGTTGCTACTTTGTTTATTAAATCTAACAAAAGAGAAGAAATAAATATAAACTTCCAAATTTAATGTGTCGCAAAAGTTATCAATACCTAAAAAAAACATAAAGAATTACTATAGCTAATGATGATTGATTTCAAATAGGTTAGCAATATGAAATCCTTAGGATTTTAGATCAGGATTCAACCATGAAGCATAAAAAACTTCCATAGTTGTTGACCAAATGTAAATCAAGCACCCATGTAATTGTCATCCCAATGCAGTCATTTACTATAAGAAAGGGATGTAATTTGAAGTCCAACTTGTATCTCTATCCTCATAGAGTATAGGTGAGGCTTTCTATATGTTTCGTGCACACAAAAAAATGTGAACGCTTCATGGTATATATGTTATGAAGTTGGTTATAACAAATCCTTAGAGGTTGTTGATTAAGAGTAAGGAAGCTAGTTGTTTGTTATTGATTTCTTTCAGTTGTTCTATATTGAATGAATGATATAACCTCAAGCGATATATTTAGCATAAAAGGTTTGCATTGCCATGAAACAAGGGTGTTTTCATAGTGGTTAACATCTCGAAGGTCATGAGGGTTGCAACACATCACAATTGAAACCTATTTTAGAGGTAATGTGGTAAGGATGATGTAGCATTAGAACCGGAGGGTGGAGACACAATAGTCTTGTTGGAGGATCATGAAATGTTTTACCCTAATTCTATTTCATTTTGTGATACACTATGCGAAAAATAATTTGTGTGAAATATGGGATATGTATAGAGTTTTATTATTGGTAATTGAAATGTGATGTATCAAATCCATAATTTTTTTGGATGTGATAGATCGCATCTTAAAGAATTTGATTTGTGACCCATGTTCAACTTGATATGTCAACCATATTGCAAGGTAAGGAAATTTTGAGGAATGAGACATGGATTAGATAACCCCATTAGTGCAAATGATAAGTTCTTCCCTAATGCAATATGCCACGTTAGTGAAATGTTTACGTGCAAAGAGAAGTTAGCCTTTGATGAACTATGGGCTATGAATAAATCAAGTAGAATAAGGTTAAAACATAAGGATAATTCCTTGGTAAGTGTGCACCCAAGGATGGCCATACATGGAACAACGTGGCAGTGTTTGGATGACACATCGATTTCACTGAGGTGCCCTTGTTGACATGACAAGAGAGAGGGGAAACCCTAGATCATTTTTTAAGGCTATTGTATTGGTTATTTTTCCAAGAGGTTTACAAAATAAACCTTATTATAATGTAAGGCTACACCACTACAAAAAACAACAGATGTTTAGATTAGATTCCAATGAGAAAAACTTGCATAAAAAAGTAAAGTAGACAAACATACGTATAATAAGAAATAGAAAAAATAAATACACAAAAGGTGTTGGGAGATAATTTTTTTATTATTATTCTAATGGATGAGGCCTTGGTACCTTGAATGAGATACAAAAAAGCAGATGGAGTAGAACAAGTGGGTCCACTTCAAGCTCCCAAGGGAAGCTCCTTTTTTGATCCTTGGATCTCTCCTCTCTCACAATCAAGAAGGTGGCCAAGCTTTCAACAATGGTGAGAGTCAAGTTTGGATAGAAAGAAACAAAAACCAATTGATGTTTAAAAAGCTTATGGGCTCAGTAAAAATTTGGTAGCATAAATGTGCTCTTCTATCTCTTGTTCAAATGGTATCTCACGTCTTCCATTTATATGCCCAATTCATGCATCATTAGAGCTAGTTCATGGCGTGAATAAATATCACCCCAATTATGGATTTACATGCATGAAGAAACCTTATATCTACCAAAGGGCTCTTTATTAATGACCTTATGCTTTGAACCAACTTGATGCGAGCTTGTTTGTTAAATTTTTATGGATTATCATCATTTATTGCACTAAAATTTGGCGAGACTTCTTGTCTTATAGATACACGTGACTCTTGAATAAATAGTCACAAGGATTGTGCAAAAGCCATAATGTGAATTTGTGTGGATGAAACAAAACTCACTTTGTATAGTTTTTTCCAACTACTTTTGGGTTATTGATTAGCTTCCATGGGTAAAATTTGTCATGTTGTATTGATGACATTTTCAACAATCACTTATGTAGATTTCTGAGAAATTTTTAGGTGATAATAGTTGTCTCGTGATGTGTGAGGTTAGAAGTACACATATAGCCAAAATACATCAATGTTTTCTTTAATTGATATTACTAACCTAATAAGTGGTAAAGAGAGACAAAGAGAGACCAAAGAGTGGAGGACCTCCAATTGAAGGAGAAGGAGAACCCACTTGTAAAACATAAATTCTTGGATATTTTTATTTGTTGTATACAAACAAGGTAGGCATGTCCCATGCCCGTGATAATGACAAAGCATATGATTACAATAAGTGACAAGATGTTAGAGTATATTATCTATATGCCCAAGGGCACTATAGCTGGTGAATTGGTGAAGAAGAAATCTACATTTCCCTCAGGGGCATCGGTAAGAGTAAAATGTTGCTTTGAGTAGAACATTCCCTAGAACCTAATGTGAACATGATTATTCAAACCTAATGGACATAGAAGGCCTGACAAGTCTAGGGGCCTCAACGAACACTAGAAACTAAAATTGTCTCAAGGAAGACCTGCCTAGATGTGAGAAAGTGTTGATATCAAACATCAAGGGGTTCAATGAGAACAGGGAGAAATGATGTCTCTCCATGTTTCAATTTGGGTTCATCATTCTAATAAGTAATGAGAACCAAGGTATCATTGCATTCCTAGAACTAATTAACTGAAATCGACATGAATGAAGATAAGATTTCTAAGGTGAGACGACCCTTTGGAAATCAACTAAATATGAGCCCTATATCAAACTGTAAGAAATGGGAATTTTGACCTTGATGATAGGTCAAAAGAGACATGGGGAAAACTCGAGACTTCCCTTGGGTGGAGCATAATTTATGGTGAATATATGGTGATAGTAAAAAATCAATTGGACAAATACTAATATGGTGTTATGGGACCAATCAGATGTGGTGAGATACTTGTTGAATTTGTAACTAATGATGTTGGTACTGCAGGGATGTATAGGAAACTCAAGGTCATGGTGATGGGTATTATGATATGAATAAGGTGGCCATTAGTGGGTACCAATAAGGTACAAGTAATTAAATGTGGATTCTCTAACCAAGGGTGGCTAGGACTGCAACTGGGGGAAAATAAGAATATCAATTGCAATAATGACTGAATTGTTTTTTTTCTTGTATAAAATACTTTGTACACTATTTAAACGAATGAAAAAATATTGGGGTTGAATGTATAAACATGGAGATAGGTTCACAAATGATGAAATTTCACACATTATAAGAGTTAAACAAAATGTATGAGGGGAGGGGGCCCCATCGATTAATCTTTGTGGTGGTATATGAATGGAGCATGCTAATATAAATGGTATATTGATAAAGGGAGAATGGGTGGCCAAAAAAGAATGAGAGAATGCAATTGTTAGAACCAACCAATATAGAAAAATGACCAAGGTCCTAAGGGGTTAAGTTAGCATAATGATGAGAGAGAAATATAAAATATGATTCTTAGATATTCCAACTAATAGACTCCCATCCTATAGGATGAAGTATCATGCATTCCAAACATTAAAGGGGTGATATAAATGAGGCAACTCATGGAGGTGAAAAACTATCGACTGACCACAACAAATGCATAGAGATTAGGCCAAAGTTTCACACATAGTTGGGATGCAAAGAGTGGATAAGGAGTACCTAACATGCTAGTGTGAAGAAGTATATACCAAAAGGGTTGAGATGTTGTCCCTATTGAATGGGCCTTGGAGACCTGGAAAAGGGTGTTGGATTGAAATATTACGCACATGAAATTGATGACCTTAAATAAATGCATTAATGATGAAGAAAATAAGCTTAAACACCTTTGTGGAGGTGAGGCCAACATAAGGGGTCTTGGGTTAAATTTTTAGTTGAGATGAATAGACCATGCTGGTATGTAGGGTACTAGGTGTTGATCCCAATGGTGTAAATGGTTCAAAAATTGAAGCTTCTAGGCTCTTAAATGGGATTGTGGAATTTTTATGAAGAGTATATAAAAGGGGGTTGGCCTTGCTTTGCCACCTCATTTTTAATTATGATGAGGTTAAGTTTGAGTAGTGTGGAACCCATAAGCTATCCAAGCATACCTATTACATTCTAGGGGTCCATTTTTTATGCGGTGAGAGCTAAGTGAGTGGTTGAGGCTCCAATTTGTCAATTTTGTCCTTTATTGCAGAATGTATGGGTCCTAGGGGGATTGTATGGCATTTTTTGAAGTTATACATCCAATCAAATTCTTTCATGTTTTTGTAAATATGCATGGTTTCAATGGTACATTATTTCACGTGAATTATATATTAAATGTGTCAGATGATCTCTTGGATGCCTCAATTTTAGTTGGTATATTTTTTCGGTGCATCATATCATTGCCTATAAATAGTTCTTAGGATTTAACTTGTTTGTTAGGTGTTAGATGGATGTTTTATCACTTTTAACTTATTAAGGTTGTTGCCATATTACTATGCTTAACCATTTTTGGACATAAATGCTCTTGGATGAGTGTGCCTTAGTCTAGGCCACTAAGTACAATAGGAAATCAAGATGGGTAGTGTAATCATATCCCCTCCATACTTAACATTTTTTTGGACACTTACATTTCAATCCCATTCATAAAAAAATAAACATTCCTTAACTTATGGTTGACTTACTAACCAACATAGATCCATCTTAACTCTAGATCTATCAAGTGTTGAGAGGAATCAAATTTCTCAAGATGCAACGATATTTTTGAGTGCAAAACTTGAAAAAATGTTTTCACTTAGATAGATTTGATTCATCTTTTTGCTAAATAGATCCGAACTTAAGATGGATCTATGTTGGTTCTTAATAATACTATCGATATTTATATAGATTTTACATTTCTTCGTATATACATATTCTTATTTTTAGTTTTATTAAAACACTGATAATACATATAGTTACATACATATGTGTTTGACATTTTCTTTGACATGTTTTCTAATTTTTTTCTCAAGATGCAACCATATTTTTTAGTGCAAAACTTGAAAAGATGTTTGCACTTAGAGAGATTTGATTCATCTTGTTGCTAAATAGATCCGAAGTTAAGATGGATTTATGTTGGTTCTTAATAATACTATCGATATTATATATAAATTTTACATTTCTTCATATATAAATATTATTATTTTTAGTTTTATTAAAAACACTGATATACATATGTTACATACATGTGTTTTTGACATTTTTCTTTGGACTGTTTTCTAATTTTTTTATTTAATTTACCATATCATATAATATATATAGAGAGACGAGAGAGAGAGAGAGAGAGAGTTGTTAAGTTTTTAACTTTTTGATTAATTTAAATTTAATTTTGAAGTTTTGAGAATATCTGAATTAAAATATGCTATGGAATCATTATTTAATTTTATATTGAATAACAATGGATATTTAAATTTATAGATATTATTTTTTTCGTTATATATTTCACATTCTTATATATAGATATATTCTTATTTTCAAATTATTTGATTAATTAAATTATAAACATGAAATTAATGAATCATCATGGGTTACAATAATGGACTTCATTATTTTAAATTGTTTTTAATATGCTATGCATATTATACAAATTTTTCCGTAAAGAGAAAAATTTATAATTTTATTAGTAAAAACAAAATTACAATATAATAAATTGAATTGAATGAATTTAGTATTTTTATTAATACTTTCACTATTTTTTACTAATTTTTTAATTGAGTCGACATCATATTTTTTCTATTTTTTATTTTCACTACAACATCTTCCCATACTAGGTTGTAGAGCGCCTCTCAACCCAAAGATCACCGAGATAAGGATCATGAATAAAAATAAAGAAAACAAATGCAAGCCTAAAATTAAATAAGCCAAATAAATTGCTAAAGAGGTGAATAGCAAAATGAATTAAACTACTTCACTATGACCCACCATTTGCAAGTCCTATGAGCAAAATGCTTATCTAAAGAAAAAGGGCGTAGAAAAAATTAAAGAAAATAAAAAAATAAAAGGAAAGAGGAAGTGTGTGTAGGTTGAAGTAGGAAAGGCTCCCTCTCACAAAGCTTGGCAAACAAATGAATACTCATAACCATAATCTAATTAGCTAATTGAACCAAATAAAACCTCAACATCATATATGACTTTGAAAATTAGTTCATATATTACCTTTGTATCCCCTTTATAAGATAACATCATCCACCTACTTCAACCTAAAGGACTTGGGAAATACCTTATGTCCTAGCCAAAGACACTTGTAACAACATAAAGGTTGTCCCTCTTGGTTAGCTCATTTTATTTCTCTTATAAATTAGTAACATTCACTAAATTATTTGTGTTAGTATATCTTATATATGTCAATGCCTAACAACTAGTTGAAGTTGGATATGCTAGTATAAGTTTAGAGTTGTGCATTGAGAAACATGTACCATGTCTCGAGATATTGCATAGTGCATCATAATTTGGGTACCTACTTTAGGACCTGTGCACCTAAATACATCCATATCTAATGACACTGGGATACGAGTCAATTTTTCTTGGGATGTGTTGTGTTCATGTGCATCAGGATTCATGTGAGCTAATGTTGATGATGACTAGACAACAACATCATTATATATGTATATTGGCACATGTATGAAGGGAATACCCTTTTTTATGCATGTGTTTTCACAAATGAGAGTTTATTTGATGTATTTGTGGACTAGCGTGTCACATCTATGAGTGGGAACACAACTAGGCACCACTTTCTTTCTCATTATACTTCTAGACATTTCTAGGTTTGTGAATGATTATTTTTAGAGTTTCTAGAAAAAGAAGCAAACTTCAGGGCAAATTATCTTTTTACAGAGTGCTCAGAATTCCACCAAATCAATGTCATTATATGCATATTGACCACATGAATTCCAGAATGGATTCATAATAAAAATAAAATAAAATTTACCAAGTTACATTATTGCAAGAATTTTCGTGCAAAAATTATCACGTGATTTAACTGTTTGACTTCCACGCATGTGGGTCATTGTTAAGGTAGTGTTTCACTATTTTTTATTATTTTCTGACCTTGTGTACCTCATAAATGTGAACAAAGGTTAGTTGGAAACCACTTATATTGAGCAAATTGTATTCTTTGAGCACATGGATTGTAGTTGATAATTTAGAGGCCTCCTTCTCCTATAAAAGGAAGACTCCCTCATTCATTTTAGAAGTTGGAGATTAATAAGAAAATTTCTTTGCAACAAGATCTCTGTTAGTTTTCTTATTTCCTTTGTTCCTTTAATAATTTTGAAAATGAGTTCCATCGGTGTTTGTCATAGCAAGGAGAGAGTCAAATCTTTCTTTGAGAGGAAGTTTTCAAAGGGTATGTTTTGCACTACATTTTACTTTATTTTGTTGAATTTATGTTGAAATATTAAAGTAAATGGTTCGTTGTGAATTTCTTTTTTATTTCAATTTTAAATTTATTGATTGTTTGCTTACTAGTTTTAGAACAAACTCTTTTGTGAAAGCATAGGTGAACAAACCTCAAGTTTGGACTACATCAACGATACCTTTAAGATGGTGATGAACTTCAACAACAAACACCTAAAGGATAACAAATCTAAATAAAAACTCCTACTAAACTTCAAGAAACAAGGAATAATTCATGAAACTATTCTCTAAACCTTAAAAAGCATTTTTTTTGTTATTTAATTATTTTATTAAAAAAATTAAGGAAAAAAGTCAACATCTTTTAAATACAAATTTAAAAAAAAATTAACTTGTTTTTACATAGAGTAGATTTTTTTTATTAAAATTTTAGTTTATTTCTTTAAAATAGTGGGAAAACCTATCATAACTTAGTTTTCAAACCAACAGTGAGAATAACCATCACTGGTTGTTATTTGTCAATGCAAGTTGACTCATTAGAGTTATTCAAAGAAAAATAGGCCACCTAGAATTTCCCGTTGGTGGTCCATAAGGGGGCAGGCTTCCACCCCTGTCGGATGCCTCTGGGTCTTGGGTTGTTAACTTATTTCTTGAACAAACTCTTAGCCAAGCAAAAGTAGTAGGCCTAAATACATATATTATTATTAGTTAATTTTCAAGTTAAATATCTTTATATTTTAACCAATTTTTAAGAAATTAACTTGAATTTTTTTGTGAATTTTAATAATTACACCAATGGTGTTTGCCTATTAGGTTGAGCTAAGAAAACTTTTTTCATCTCATCCAATCTAGGAGCTCTATTTTTGTGTCTTCCATCAAATCATTTTTCACCACGTGGTGCTCTATTTTTGCGTCTTCCCTAAACCATTTTCACCATGTGGCGCCACCGATGAATAGAATGATGGCATAAGAGTAATAAGCTATTTCACACATGCTCCAACGTGACCCGCTGCTAGATCAAATCCACCACCCGCCTCCACTACCAACGTATGGGATGCTTCCAAACAGATCTCTCCTAACCGCCAGGTCATCGTCGTGGGATGGTGTAGATCGTTCCATTACAAATTTGTTCCAAAAACCAATTCGGATAAGGCCTTCCAGCTTCCACTGCTAGTGAGGACGAACACGGTGGGAGTGGAGAAATTTTTTTATCCGTTTCTGCATCTCTCGCCCAATGGAAATCTCTTTATCTTAGCCAACAAGGATTCCATCCTCTTCAACTACAACAAAAACCAGGTCTTCATAACTTACCCCATCATGCTCGCCCAGAGGCGACGCCCGAAACTATCCATCGTCTAGTTCTTCCATCATGCTGTCGTTCGATCCCATTAATAATTTCCAAAAGTTGAGCTTTCAGGGATGCTGGAATCAACAACATGTTCATGGAGGCGTTGAGGAGCTGTGAGAGAATGGAAATCAAATCTCAGAATCCGCAGTGGCAGATCGAGGACATGGTCAGTCCCAGAGTCATGGGCGACATGCGCATACTCCTCGCTGCCCAAATTCTCATAATCAATGGTGCCAAAAATGGCACCGCCAGCAAGCAATTTAAGCAG
Source organism: Pinus taeda (assembly GCA_000404065.3). Classification (NCBI taxonomy): domain Eukaryota; kingdom Viridiplantae; phylum Streptophyta; class Pinopsida; order Pinales; family Pinaceae; genus Pinus; species Pinus taeda. The sequence goes on from APFE030220287.1 coordinate 187,087, forward strand.
GAGCCTACATTGAGTCCGTTCCTTTAAACTCCCACAGAAGCAATGGGCTACAAATATAAATTCAGAATTCTGGATCCCACTAAAATCGCAAGAATGTAGCATTCCACTACCAAGTGTGTTTCCCACAAGGGTCGGATGGCTCCTTCCATTGGAGAAGCAAAGGGAGCATGCCATGATGAGAAGTGAGCAATGCATGGAAGATTTTTTGAGCCTTTTTCAATGCAACAACCAATACGTCCATATATATTTGCATTTTCCATAGAGAATATTGTTTCTAAGGAGGTTTTTCCCATGACTAAGATCTATTATGAACCTTGTCTTGTTCCGGAAGTTGAAGAACGTGAGTTCATGAATACAAAGGAGATAATGAAATAGGGGAAGCTCTTTGGTGAATATGAATGGGAGAGATTTGATCTCCTTGTATTATCCCCAAGTCTCCCATACGGAGGAATGGAGAATCTTAGGTTGGTCTTACCCAAGTCGATAATGAAGCAGGGGGAAGCTCTTTGGTGAATATGAATGGTAGAGATTCGATCTCCTTGTATTATCCCCAAGTCTCCCATCCCCAAGTTTCCCATCCGGAGGAATGGAGAATATTAGGTGGTCTTACCCAAGTCTCCCATCTAGAGGAATGGAGAATCCTAGGTTGGTCTTCTTAACACCCACTATCATCACAGGGATTTGAGTGGTGGGAAGGTTGTGGCACATGAGCTTGCACATAGCCAAACTGGAAATCTCATCACGAATGCCAAAAATAATAAATTTTGGCTAAATGAGGTACTATTACATATACACCCAACTATATCCCACCATATGTCATATAAAACATGTTTTTGAAGATTTGAGTTTTCACTAATGCCACAAATAATGTCTTTTGGCTAAATGAGGTATTATTACATACACATCAAACTATATCTCACCATATTCCATATAAAACATGTTGAAGATTTGAGTTTTGAGGGTTTAGGGTTTTAAGCTTTGGGAAGTGTTTTTTGCAGGGTTTTACGACATATGCATAGTGAATAATTGTGGAAGTTGTAGAAGACATGGAGCGTGTTGCTTTGAACATTACCCTGGGCTACTAAGTTTTCAAGGATGAGATGATTAGATCCAAATATAATATGCAATTTTACCAAATTGAGAACAAACTAGGAAGGAGTTGATCCCAAGGACGTTTACTCTCATGTCCCTTATGAAAAGGGTTTTCAATTCCTTTGGTGTATTGACCGTCAAGTTTTACTCACTCTCTTCTTTGTTTATTGGTTTTTTATATATCTGTATGTTGCTTGTTTCAATTCCATTCTCATCCTCCTATAGGTATTACATAATATCAATGTTGAGTGTGTCTAAAGCTCAATTTTATTGATGAAACAGTCCAAATTCAATCTATTGATAACTATACATTTCTTATTGCATGTTGGGTGCTCTGAGTTCAATGGTTTTCTGAAGAAGTGTCAAGAATTTTCAAGAGGCATTTGAGTGTCAATAATTGTAGAAGGAAGAACTTATACTGTTGAAGCATAATCATCAATAATTATAGGCGAAGTCACTGAAATGGGGGAAAAACATGGATAGAACGTAATGGTGAAGAGTATTGTTGCGTTCAATGAAGAAAATTACCAAAGAACCAATACAAAATAAGAGCATTTTCAAAATAAAATGCAAGGTAGGAGGTAAGTGTTGCACTTTAATTGTTGATTAGGTAGCAAAAAAAAAACAATTTCTACTAAAATTGTACAAAAGTCGAATTTGAATTGTATTCCTTCACCCAAATGTGGCAGCACAGTAAATTTAATTTCTACTCAAGTTGTACAAAAGTTGAATTTGAATTGTATTCCTCTCTCCAAATCCATGTCTCGGTTATAAAAGGAACAATGGGTTACAATGCATGAACTATGTATGATTGATTTTTATTATGGGGGGTGTAATAATAATGTTTTGTGTGATGTGTTTCTCATGGATTCCCTCTCATTTTTGGTTACAAAGGTCATTGTAATTTGATTAGAGTGTTGTGCATGATGGAAGAAACAATACATACCAGATAACATAGGGTGGAAGGAAATACAAATTGAATGCTTTGAAGATGAAGAGAAGACCAAATAGATGATGTTGAATACAATGTTTCCCTATGTGATGGAAGAAGATGTTGCTGAAGTAAGAAATGATGTGGCAGAAGAAATACAGTTGAAAGAAGGTGTGATTCACAAAATGTTATATATGTTCATATTCTTGCATGTAAAGAAAAACAAGCACCATACGAGAAAAGAGATGTCCTTGCAATAAGGTGCTAGCTGTGCTTGTTAAAAACACGGTCACCAACATAGATGGAAGAAGTAGTGATTGCATAGAAGAAGATAGAGAATATCTTGAGAAACAATCAGAGAGGAATACTGGGGAGGACACACTATTCACCAAGTGGGAGTTCCAAGTAGTTATTGGTAAAGTGGTTAAGATAATGAAAAAATATATTTACAAAAATGAAGAATGAAGAACAAATGAGCGGTAGAGATTGACAAAGGAAGCATGCCAACTTGTAACTTTTGTGCAACCATGTTTTGAGAAAGATGCTCAAAATTTTCCAACCAGGATAGTTTGACACAGGGAATCTCTTGCCAAGTAAACAATTCTACACAATACCAAACAAAAATGTTATAGGTTATATGTGTTAAAATGTAGCAAGAAAAGTATTCATTTGACTTGTGCCTTAGTCAAATGGAGAAACCCGATTTTCCACATTAGTAGGATGACTTGGATTACAATTAGCTAGAGTGGCATGGCTTTGTCTCCTAGTTAAGTTAGTAAATTCAAGTTACAAACTAGAATTAGAGTTGTTCATGGGTAGATTGCTAAAATTTAGCAATCTAGTGGAGTAATTGTTAGTTAAACTTAGTTAACTAAGCTCTAGCCTTTAGTGGATTTAGTAGGAGTTTAGTTGAGTATTTATAACAATTGTTAACTCATTGATCTCTTAGTTAACAGATCAATTTACTAAAAATAAACCCGCATGGAATTCAAATTGCCTAGTTGGAGTGGAGGAAAGTGTATGGACTTTTGCATTGAGCAGGTGGTCAATTCCTCTAGAAATTGTGCAAGGAAGTAGGGAATTGTCCTTTTATTTAGGAGCTAATTTCCTCTTGGATTGCACAAGGAAATAAGAGGAAGGCTGAGACTTGAATTGGCTAAGTGTTGGTCAGAGCACATTAGTGAGCAAGAGATCAAAATTGCAGTGTAGGGTGTGCTTTAGAATTGAAGCAAGACATTGTAATTGACCCATATTCTCATATGAATTAATACAAATTGATATTTTGAAACCAGCTACATCCGATGCACAAGCACTTTGTCAATGGAAGAAAAACACATCAAAGGATGGGAGTATTATTCTAAAGGGTGTCAAAGATCATGTGGTTTCTGACTTGCATGGAAAGGAGACTCCTTTTGCTATGTGGAAAAAATCTCACAAATCTCTTCCAAAGTAGCAATGCTTCTAGGAAATTGGTATTGAGAAATAAACTCATGAGCATTCAAAAGAAAAAAAATGAAACCATTCCACAATATCTATCTAGATTCACTCAGGTTGGAGATGAAATTGGAGTAGGATAAAATGTGCCATCATTCGAACTTGTGAGCTTAACACCCCTTGGCCTTTCGAAATCCTGGCACAACTATTAGGATTCACTTAATGGAAGAGACAAGCTACCAAATTGGGAGAGACTTTGGGCTAATATGGTGCAAAAGGAGATCATAAGAAACGCTAGAGATGGTGTCACAACCAGAGTTGAGGAGGAAGAAAATTTTACTTTGGCAGGAAAGGGAAAGAAAGACAAGGGAAAGAAGGTCCAAGGAAAGCCAGAGTATAGCTAGATCTAGGGAAAGAAGAGGGACCTCAACAAAATTAAATGTTTTCACTTCCATGAATATGGGCACTCTACAACCAAGTGTCTGCACACGAAATGCGAAAGAAGCCTGTAGGAGGAGCAGGAGGTGATACTCTTGCATCACATTTTGAATTGGATTTCATCCATATTGCATTCTTGGAAAGTATTGTACGAGGCGGTGTAGGGTACTTGGACTCTGGAGCCTCATTTCATATGACAAGATCTAAGGAGTTCTTCAGCAACCTAGAGGAGAAGGACCTACAATTACACATAGAACTTGGAGATGATGGGTGATACAGTACCAAGGGGATTGGCATTGTCACCTTTAAGAGGGAGTTAGGCTCCCATATTGACCTAAAAAATGTAATGTATGTGCCTTGGACGAAGAAAAATTTGATTTCTGTAAATGTATTAGAGGAAAAAGGTCATGATGTGGTGTTTAGTAAAGGGAAAGCCTATTTGAAGAATGTTTCTACTTGAAAAGTAAAACAAATTGGTGTTAGATTGAAAAATATCTACAAGCTAGAGCTGGATGGATGCACTACATTGAGTAGCAAAGAAAAACATGTTCAAAGTCAAGATTGAGATTTTGGAGAAATCTATCATAGGTGCATGGGTCACCTACACCATGGAGCTTTGAAAATAATGCAGTTAATCACCACAAGACTTCCAAAATGCACCTTTGACCAACATGATGTTTGGAAGGGATGAAATCTTGAGAAATATGTCAAAGCCTCCTTCCAGGGCCAAGATAACAGAGTTGGATAAATCTTGGAGCAAGTCCACTCTGATGTGTGCGAGCCATTTTCTACAGTATCTATTGTGAAACACATGTATTATGCAATTTTCATAGATGAATTCTCCTGCAAGTGTTGGATCTATTTTATGAATAATAAAGATGAAGTGTTTACAAAATTTATTGAATTCAATGCATTGGTTGAAAATGAGACTGGTAAGAAAATTAAATCCCTAAGAAGTGATATTGGAGGAGAATTTCTGTCTATTGCTTTCAAATATTTTTATGCCAAGGAAGGCATTAGAATAGAACCAATTGCACCACACAACCCAAAACAAAATGGGATGGCAAAGAGAAAAAATAAAAGCATTGTAGGGTATGCAAGCATGATGTTGCATGATTAGGGATTGCCACTATATTTGTGGGCATAAGCATGCAATACAACAATTTATTTGTTGAACCAGAGCCCTCACAAAATGCTTGGCATGATCACACACAAAGAATATTTCTCTGGGAGGAATACAAATGTATCCCATTTTCAAATCTTTGGAGCTACAGTCTATTGTCATGTCTCCAAGGATATCAGGAAAAAGTTGGAGCCCACAACTGTGATGGGGATCTTTGTAGGAAACAGAGAGACACCTCATAACTATCAGGTATATTTTCCCTCACAAGATGATAGTGATGAGGAGAGATGTCATATTTTATGAGGATAAGGTTATTAGAATCTCTTTAGAGTGAGAGCTTATTAGTCCACCAAAGGAGGAGCCTCAGTAAGAGCCTTAGGATGTTGTGGAGCAGCCACATGTGGAGGAGCGGAAAGGAGGCAGGGTGGAGGCAACCACTAAAATAGAATATTCTAAAGAGGGGACTCGAAAGAGAACTAGAGAAATTGACAGATTGGTTTATGATGCACAAGAGCATGTGGGAGCTCCTACATCCTTGCATAGGCAGAGGAGGTAGCCAGACATATATATTGGTTACATGGCACTCATGACACAACTCATTGATTTCAAGCCTTCTTCATTTGAGGAGGCAATTTCCCAACCAATATGGGTAGATTCCATGGTGGAGGAGTATGAATCCATCATGAAGAACAATGTATTGGAGGTGGTGCTAAGACTAGAGAATTGTTAAACACATACATGGAAAAAACAAAAGATGAATGATAAGCATGAGAGTGTATCTATTATTAACAAACGATATACATTTATAGTACATTCATATGACCTTTGGTTTCGTATTCCAAGGTCTCTTGGACTTCCTTAGATTATTCAGCTTCCACACCAACCCTTAGAGGATTAGGTGTCCAACATTCCCCCCCTTAATCTGAAGGGTTATGTATGAGTCCAAGAAGAGAGCTGTAATACAAAACGTGCAAAAATGCATGGCAGCACTAGGCTGAATGTGCTCTTTGAAATGTTGGTACAAGGGAGGTCATTTAAGGATGACCACCAACACTGGAATGCTTAGTGCAGTTCCTAGAAGTCTTCCAAGTCTAGCATGAATCTCAGGTCTTTTGCTAGAGGAAGTTCTCCTGATGTTTTGAAGAGGCAAACTTTCAACCAATAAAGGGAGGTCTCACCCTACATAAAAGGGAGAACCTCAACCTGAAAAGGGAGGTCTCAACATGTGATGGTTTAAGGATTACCACCAACTCTGGAATGATTAATGCAATTCCTGTAACTATTCCAAAACTGGCAAGAATTCGAAGTCTTATGCTAGAGGAAGTGTCTTCAATTCTTTGAAGAGGCATCACCAACTGAAGGCATGCTTAGGGGCATCTTTGTCTCTAGCTATAACTCTGAATCTGGTATGGCAGGTTGTGGCTCAGGCTTGCTTGATGTGACTTTGAATCTTGTAGATGATCATCATTTCCCCCCTGTCAGATACAAAGTGAGATGATGGAGAAAACTCAATTGAAAGACTGTTCAATACTCTAGAACAAGTTCAAACATATGACTGAAATATCTTCTCGGCTGTTGATGCCCATTGCCAAGAAGCGATCAATCCAAGATGAATCTTTGTTCTTGCAGGAGGTTTGTTTATGAAGAATCTGTTTGAAGAATGAACGGTTTTATGACAGTTCTTACATGGATGAAGATCAAAATAGTGATCTTTCATATGGGCAACTCAGTCACAGTGTTGGCATTTAACAACTTGTCGTGGCTGATGTGGAAGAGGAGCAGAATTTGGAACAGCTAAAGGTGAACTGTCATGAAGGAATCCAACACTCTGAAAATGAATGGTCTTTGAGTAATATGGAATATGAAAGGAAACCTCCTTGTCATATCCAAGACCTATTCTGTGCTTGTTATGGACAAGCTCTTCCCAAGGTTTGACAATGGGCTTGGGAAGTGCAAACTGAACTTCTACATCTGCATGTACAATTGCTGCTTCATTGGATACTAAATCTGAATGAAATTCAACAATATTGACTTGCTGTTGATGGGTGGCTATCTCAATGTTCTGAACAAAAACATGTTTAGAATGATGTCTATTTTGATGTAGCTCTTCTTGCCGGAATTGAGATTCGAGCTGCAAAAAATCAATTTTCTCATGTGCATTTTGTAGACAAATTTTAATATCAGAAAGTGTATCAGACCTAATTTTTACCATTCCATCAACAATGGAATGAATTAGGATATTTAACAACTCTAATGTATCATCAATTCTAGCCATTGTCTTAGCAAAGAAATGAAGGCTCAACAATCCTAGTGGAGACTGTAGCAAGGTTAGACAAACCCCAACTATTGAAGATTTCAAAAATGAGGAATATCAGATGTGCATCAAATCATAATTGAATATATAATGAAGGCATAAATGTCTCTTGAATCATTTAGTGATGCTACCCATAGAATTTCCTTCTTCACAGCACCAGAGGAGGAGCATTCACAACTGTATGAGGAGCACTGTGAACTGGTGTACGAGGTGCTGCACAAAGAGTGGGCCCTCCTCTTGGTATTTATATGGAAGTGAACAAATATTGCATATACATATGAGATAACACAATTGAAGGGGTTTTCCAGCATCAGTTTGAGAAATACGTTGTCCAATACCATACTTTCACAAACTCTGTAGGTTGCGGTTAATTCCTTGAAATTCTACTCCTAATACCAACAGTCAACAAAGGATGCAATGATTTGTTATAAACACAACAAATGAATCGTAGCTCCTTCTAGTTCACCAACAATGGAGATCATTTATGGAGACAAAATCTTCAATGGAACTGCAAATAGTTATTGCAGGGAGATTTCTCACATGTCAACTTGATTAATTGTTAATATCTCACCAACAAAAAGGTTTTCTTGTCTAAAATACATGCAATTATCTTTCACTTCACTTCTTCAAAACAAATAGATGGGTAGAATGGATGTGCAATAAACTGGCAGAAGGCTCATGTGTTTTTGTTTAAAAGACCACGCAATGCCACATATGGTCACAATTGGTCATGCCACGAAGAACCCATTGTGCTAAAACTTTTTATAAATTGAATAGATAGTTACAATCGTACCTTCAAGGTAATAACCACACATAGAGACAACCAAATTCACCTTTTAATAAACCTGGAGGCTCGCTCTAAAGAGACACATGAAAAACCCACCCACTTCATCGTAGAAGCAATGGCTCGTGTCCTTGTTACTAGTGTAGAAACAACAACTATTAAACAACCTCAGTTGTTAGTTCTTTAGAGCATAAAAATTGTTGAAAATTGCATTAGGCAAACAAAAATATCGCGTTGCAAATGGTAGGAGTAGGGTGAATTTTTTTTAAATATTTAAATTTTCTTAAAGGCAATACTTGCAACCCAAACAAGCTAGAGGGAATCAACAACGGAAGGGAAACTCAACTCGTCTTTCATTGACAGAAATGATAGCTCCAAATGAGAGTTGGACCTTTGGCTCACAAATAGCTCAAACAAATACACAAAATACCAGCGCGATAGAAATTACCCATGGAGATTATGGACATGGACATTCAAAATGTTTTGAGTTCCTTTGACTATCGTACAAAGACATGCTCATTTTAAATCTCTCTAAAGAAACTGCAAACAACCTACCAGAATTCGTACAAATGCCTCAAACCAATTCCATCTATTTACAACAACCAAAAAAATATAAAATTGCATTGACCAAAGTTAAATCACGGAGGATAATTGGGAAAAGGTCAGTCTATAAATCAGAAATAATATATGGAGACTCATCTGGTGTTCAAATCATCAGCCAGAGGATCATTTATTAATTTTTTAGCTGTGGAAGGATCTTCTTCCAGCGACCATTCTATCTTATTGATTTATACTTTTCAACTTGCTGTGGATCCACCTTCAATGGCTTGATACCTCTTATTTCTATATATATATCAGTTACACATACTAATTGTAAAAGGAAACTCAGAAGTGACACATTATAGAGCTTGTAGTCGGAAAAAGAGAGAAATGGATAAAGCTGGTGTGTCTTTAATGATGGTGATCCTGCGAATTGTTTGGTATTTTATCATCACAACTCAATGTTGTTGGATACTGTTTTCCTAGAGGAAACTAGATTCACATCACGCATGGACACACTTCATGATAGAAAGGACGTGCATGCACTTTTGTCATTCAGCGATGCAGTCATATCTGATCCATTTGGATCCCTCCTCAACTGGAAATCACAAAACTCTCACAATGTCTGCACCTGGAATGGAATCTGCTGCAAATGATTGCTCTGATACCATGGAATGGAATCTGCTGCAAATGATTGCTCTAATACCATGGAATGGAATCCGTTGCAAAAAGTGCACAAAGAGAATATGAAACATTTTTGACAGATGAGGTAAAGAATCGACAGAACTAAGTAAATGTTGGACTACTGAGAGTGGCACATTTGACCAATCTAGAGGCAGATTTGAAAGTCGTGGTAAAGAACTCAACAAGATTCATGCTGAGAGGTCAAAGTAATAGGCGTGTGGTAAGGAAAATATTTATTTCAGAGAAGTTGCTTGAATGTTCGTGTGCATCCTGGGAAATCCAATGGTCAAGCAATATGTTATAACAAAGGCGTTATATGGTATGGCAGAGTATACATTATAACCAAGGCGTTATGAGAGCTTCTTCTGTAGCAACCACCAAATCGCTCTGCAACTCCCCAAAACTATTCAACGATGTTATCAATAAGAGAGGCGTAGAGAATTCAACTTGAGTTTAGCTGAGATGACATTCAAAAGTGCATCATTAATAACATAAAATTGATGGCTATAATGTTAGAGTCACACAACAATAGAATAAGCAGGGTGGCAAGATGACCAAAAATGCAGCAGAATTGATAGGTAAATAAAGACCACAAAACCCAGTGGCTCAAATTTAAGCAGGGCAGGAATACGCCTGCAGCTCTGATACCATGTTAAACACATACATGTCAGAAACAAAAGATGAATGATAAGCATGCGAGTGTGTCTATTATTAACAAATGATATACATTTATAGTACATTCATATGACATTTGGTTTCGTATTCGAAGGTCTCTTGGACTTCCTTAGACTATTCAGCTTCCACACCAACCCTTAGAGGATTAGGTGTCTAGCAAGAACAAGTCAATAATTGGTTCTAGATAGATATAGAAAGTGAAACATGCTGCTGTTGGGAGTATCGAGAAGTACAAGGACATATTTGTGGCCAAAGGATTTTCACATTTAGAGGGAGTTGATTATGACTAGACTTTTACCCCGATGGCAGGATACTCCTCCATTGAAACCATTCTAGCATTAACTGAACATATGGGGTGAAAGATCCACTAGATGGATGTTAAGATTGCCTTCCTCAATGGAGTGATTAAGGAAGAGATTTACATAGAGTAACATGAGGGATTTGAGACATTTGACAAAGAGACACGTGTGTAGACTCAGGAGATCCCTTTATGGTATCAAGCAACCACCCTGTCCTTGGTACACTTAGATCGACACATATCTTAGTGGATTGGGATTCACCAAGAGTGAAGCAAATGCCAATCTCTACTACATTTTGGTAGATGGAAAATTTCTCATTCTTGTCTTATCTGTAGATGACTTGATACTGACAAGGGATGAGAAGTTGATCCGCTCTTGCAAGGAGGACCTTGCAAGAGAGTTCAAGATGAAGGACATGGGCTTGATGTAGTACTTCATTGATTTAGAGGTGTGGTAGGGAGATGGGGAGTTGTTTGTGAGTCAGGGGAAGTATACCTTTGAAATACTTAAGAGATTCCATATGCAGGACTGCAAGCCGATGGACACTCCTCTAGCTACCAACTTGAGGAAGGAGGATGCTTCTACAATAGAGGTACTAGATGCTACCATCTACAGAAACTGGTGGGGTCCTTGATGTATTTGGTAAACATAAGGCCTGACATATATTATGCACTTAGTTAGTTGAGTTAGTTTATGGTTAAGCCTACCAAGATTCACTAGAAAGAAACAAAACATGTGCTTATATACCTCATAGGAACAAAATAATTGGGTTATGGTACAAGAGGAATGATGGTGTGAAGCTCCAAGGCTTCACTGATGCAAATTGGGTATGGAGTCCATTAGACAGGAAGAGCACTTCAGGAGCTATCTTTAGTGTTGGGTCAATAGTTATTTCTTGGTATAGCAGGAAACAAAGATATGTAGCACTCAACTCAGCAAAGGTCGAGTATATGGCTACTAGTCAAGCAACAAGTGAGGCCATATGGATGAGGAAAATTCTTGTTGTCATTTTTAGTCAGGAGATGGATCCTACTATGATTTACTGTGATAATTAGAGTTGTATCAGACTCTCTGAAAATTTGGTATTTCATGACAGGTCCAAGCACATTGATATCAAGTACCATCACTTGAGAGATTGTGTGTAGAGGAGAACCATGATGTTATAGTACATTCTCACAGAGGAGTGCGATGCATATATTTTGACAAAGACATTGTCAAGAGGAAAATTCTATTTCCATAGGTGCAGAATAGGGGTGGTGCAGAACCCTTTTCTTGCTAAGAGTGAGTGTTAAACTGTGTCAATAAAAGTCTTCATTTGAATTGTGCCTTAGTCAAATGGAGAGATTCTATTTTACACATCAATAGGATGACTTGGATTGGATTTGAATAGAGTGACATGGCTTTGTCTTGTAGTTAAGTTAGTAAGTTTGAGTTACATGCTAGAAGTAGAGTTGTGTATGGGTTGATTGCTAAAATTTAGCAATCTAGTGGAGTTATTGTTAGTTAAACTCAGTTAACTGAGATCTATTCTTTAGCGGAGTCAATAGGAGTTCAGTTGAGTAGTTATAACAATTGTTAACTCACTGATCTCTTAGTTAACTGATCAATTTACTAAAAATAAACCCATTCATGCATGAAATCCGAATTTCCTAGTTGGAGTGGAGGAAAAGGCACATTGTAATTATTAGTTGTATACTAGTTGAGTATACAGAATTTTACATAGAGCAGATGGTCAATTCCTCTAGCAATTGCGCAATGAAATAGAGATTTTCCCTATTTTTTAGGAGCTAATTTCCTCCTGGTTTGCGCAAGGAAATATGAGGAAGTTTGAGGCTTGAATTGGCTAAGTGTTGGTCAGAGGTGAGCAGGAGATCAAAATTTGTAGTGTAGGTTGTGCATCAAGATTAAAGCAAGACATTGTAATTGATCCATATTGTCATCTGAATTAATGCAAATCAGCAAAGGGGTTTTTCCTGGTTGGTTTCCCCTGTAAAACCATTGTGTTCCTTGTGTTTTTATGGTTGCATGTGTTTCTATCATGTGTTTCCTTTCCGTAGAATAGTAGAAGATTTTTTTGTCTCTTGATTTCAATTCAATTTCATTAGCAGTAGAAAATTTCTTCCAGTTTCTACAATATGTACCATTGTTTATGCATGTGTGCCATGATTTAAGTAGATTCATCTTCCATTAACAATAATGCATAATTTTTGGATTGAATCATGAAACTTAATCCCATGTAGAGTTAGTGAACATCAGGAAAAATCTTTTACAACTTCCAAGTCATTTATGCCATGAATATTTTATCTCGTGCTTGCATTTCTTTAAGCCTTTGCAATTTTTTATCTAACTAGAAAAAAATGTTAAAACAACCAAAGTGCCAACTTCGTAGATTACATGTGTGTTATTGGTGGTGTGTTGGATGATTCTAACATCTCGCTTTTGCAGATGGAATTCCATAATATAAATCTGTACCTCTGCTAGAGGTCAATTTTAATCTTTTTGATAGGTATATCGAACATCCAAGGTGATTATTGTGATAAACCAAAGTGTTAAAGGTCCTATCATTCTTCCTATGTTGTATCAAACTCCTCTGAATCTTGATTCTTTGCATGTATTTTTAAATATTGTTGTGATAAACTAAAGTGTTAAATGTCCTGTCATTCATCCTATACTATATCAAACTCCTCTGAATCGTGATTCCTTCATGTCTTTTCAATCAAGGCAAGAGGAATTGCAAGAAACATATCGTTTCATTATGCTTGCTAATTGCCTAGCATATGACAGTGAGGTTTTCCACAAGAAATTTATGTAAGGGGTAATGGAAGCTAATTATTTTTTTCATTTGTGAGAAGTAACTACTCTAGGAACTTTGGCATCTCTCTAAAAGCAAGGTAATTATTAAGAAGGTTCATTTCGTAACACTATAACTATATGGTACAAAGGATAGTAGAGGTACAAGAAAACATAAAATTTTGTTAAATACAATGTAACCAAAGAAAATAGAAATGGCTATCAGATATGATTACAACTAGTTTTTTCATACTGGAGAATATAAGAAAACATGATGCAACAAAAAAATGAAACAAATATGAACCTCCAAAAACTAAATGCATAGTTTTCATTATATGTTTAAATAAAATGTTCATTCCAATGTTTGAAACATTTTTTTTAATGGTTGCCTCCAGAACTCCACATCCTATGATCAAAATTGGATTTCATAAAAGCCAAAGTGTGAAAATTGTACGTCAAGTTTCAACAGAGAAAGATGGATACTGTTTGTGTGATCAACTTGTCCACAAATTGATATGGTTTAAGCTTTTATGGGATTTATCAAGTTTCATTTAGAAAAAAATAAAAATCTTCATTGTGTAAGTTTTAGAGGAAACCAATTTCTTCCAAAAGATTACAGAACTAGAAAAAATATGCAAATACAAGAAACACCATTACAGTTTTCAGTTTGTGAAAAATATAAATGAAATATTTTTGTGAGTTATGAATGCCTCCAAATATCGTTGCCTCCATCAGAAACTGTTTTAATCCACATATGAGATTGGCTACTACTTTAAATAAACACAATCATATTTAGTCACCTCCAAATCTCATTGTTGCTTTCAAAATCTCATTTAATTCACATATGACATTGAATCTCTTATTTTAAAAAAAAATATCAAATATTGAGATAGATAAAACATAAATTGAACTTGAGAAGTTAGTCACATTAAAATTTGGGGCCTCATTATGTTGTGGTTGTTGTGGTCAATGTAGATCAAGATTCCCTTTAAAGCTGCAACAAAAGACGAAAATATTGAGATCGATAAAAAACATAAGTTGAAATTGAATAGTTACATTGCATTAAAATTTGGGGCTTTACCAAGTCGTGGTCAATATGTGCACTTCACAAAAATGTGAAACTATGACTACTTCAAAATATGTTGACATTTAGTTATTACCATTCAAACTCCACCTTCAGTCCCACTCTCCATAATATTATGATTGTAACGACAATTTAGCAAGCCCAAAAGACATGCCAGGTTGCTCATGTTGATTATATGGTTTTGCTCTACTTGGTTGAATATTGATTTTTGTATACATTGGTATATTTATTTTGCATTGTAAAAGGTTTTAATACTAATGGTAATAAGTAATCCTTTTGTCAAGGTTACATGATTCATTTGTGCATGTTGGAAACGATAGTAGATTCTTTTGTGGGTGCAACAACCATCCTAAATATAAGAATTGGGGAATTAGTAATGAAGTTTGTTTTATAAGTTTATATGAACAACCATGAGTTTTAAGAATTATCGTAGAGGGTCAGGTTTCTAGATTCTAACGTCATTGAAAACCATAATTTCATATTTCTACACCATACACATAACATGGCATATACATATTTCATATTCCAAGACGCAAAATAATGCACCAATGATCAATATTATACATGTGACATCATACATAAATCATGGAAAATGAAGAGTACTCATACACAACATTCATCAAGTACTAATTGGAAATATGAGTTATAGTTTTTTTATTTCAAATTTTCACTATATTTTGTGAGTATGACCTATATTTTATGACCACTACTATGACTTGTTTACAAATCTTGTAGGAAGAATGATTTACAACAAATTATGTGATTTTCATGATAGGGGGTATAATAATAATGTTTTGTGTGATGTATTGCTCATGGATGCCCTACCATTTTTGGATGCAAAGGCTAGATAATGAAGGATGGAATGAAACACAAATTGAAACAATATATACTAGATAATGAAGGATGGAATGAAACACAAATTGAATTTTTTGAAGATGAAGAGGAGACCAAACAGGTGATGTTAAATTAAATGTTGGCTTATGTGATGGAAGATGTTGCAGAAGCAATGAATGATGTGGCAGAAGTAGCACAGTTGAAGGAAAGGGCAATTCACATAATGTTTTATGTGTTCACATCTTGCAAGTAAAGAAAAACATGCAATAAACAAGAAAATAGATGTCACTACAATGAAGGGGCCAGTTGTGACTCTAGAAAACACAGTCACAAACAAAGATGAAAGAAGCAATGATTGCAGAGAAGAAGATAGGGAATAACTTGAGCAACAAGCAGAGAGGGAGGTTGGGGATGACACACTGCTCACCAAGTGGGAGTTGCAATCAATTATTAGTAAAGTGTTTAAGATAATGAAAAATAAATTTACAAAAATAGGGAATGGAGAACAAAATGGCAGAAAGAGAATGAAAGAGATGTGATAGATTCTTGTGGAAGATATTGATGAAGGAAGCATGCCAACTTGTAATTTTTGTGTAACCATGATTTAACCAAGATGCTCAAAAGTTTCCAACCAGGAAAGTATGGCATAGGGCATATCTTTCCAAGTAAACAATCTTGAACAATACCAAAACAAATTTGTTATGGGTTATATGTATCACTGTTTAGGCTTGTTTGCCACGATTTAAGTAGATTTGTCTTCCATTAACAATAATGCATACTTTTTGGATTGAATCATGAAAATTAATCTCATGTAGAGTTAATGAACATTAAGAAAAATATTTCACAACTTCCAAGTCATTTATGCCATGAATATTTTATCCCATGCTTGCATTTATTTAAGCCTCTGCATTTTTTTTTATCTAACTAGAAAAAATGTTCAAAACAACAAAAGTGCCAACTTGGCATATTACCTGTGTGTTATTGGGGCTTTACCAAGTCGTGGTCAATACGTGCACTTCACAAAAATGTGAAAGTATGACTACATCAAAATATGTTGACATTCAGTTATTACCATTCAAACTCCACCTTTGGTCCCACTCTCCATAATATTATGATTGTAACGAAAATTTAGCAAGCCCCAAAGACATGCCAGGTTGCTCATGTTGATTAGATGGTTGTGCTCTACTTGGTTGAATAATGATTTTTGTATACATTGGTCTATTTATTTTCCATTGTAAAAGGTTTTAATACTAATGGTAATAAGTAGTCCTTTCGTCAAGATTACATGATTCATTTGTGCATGTTGGAAACAATAGAAGATTAATATGTGGGTGCAACAACCATCCTAAATATAAGAATTGGGGAATCAGTAATGAATTTTGTTTTATAAGTTTATATGGACAGCCATAAATTTTAAGAATTATCGTAGAGGGTCAGGTTTCTAGATTCTAACGTCATTGAAAATCATAGTTTCAGATTTCTACACCATACATATAATGGCATATACATATTTCATACTCCAAGATGCAAAATAATGCACCAATTATCAATATTATACATGTGATATCATACATAAATCATGGAAAATGAAGAGCACTCATACAAAGCATTCGTCAAGTACTAACTGGAAATATGAGTTATAGTTTTTTATTTCAACTTTTCATTGTATTTCGTGAGTATGACCTATATTTTATGACCACTACTATGACTTGTTTTTGCATCTTGTAGGAAGAGTGCTTTACAAAAAATGATGGGATTTTCATGAAAGAGTGTATAATAATAATGTTTTGTGTGATGTATTGCTCATGGATGCTCTGTCATTTTTGGATGCAAAGGCCACTGAAATTTGATCAGAGTGTTCTGTATGATAGAAAAAAAAAATATATACTAGATAATGAAGGATGGAATGAATAAGAAATTGAATGTTTTGAAGATGAAGAGGAGACCAAACGGGTGATGTTGAATACAATGTTGTCTTATGTGATGGAAGAAGATGTTGTATAAGTAACGAATGATGTGGCAGAAGTAGCACAATTGAAGGAAAGGGAAATTCACATAATGTTTTATGTGTTCATATCTTGCAGGTAAAGAAAAATATGCAATAAACAAGAAAATAGATGTCACTACAATGAAGGTGCTAGTTGTGACTCTGAAAAACACAGTCACAAACAAATATGAAAGAAGGAGCGATTGTAGAGAAGAAGATAGAGAATAACTTGAGCAACAAGTAGAGAGGGAGGTTGGGGATGACACATTGTTCACCAAGTGGGAGTTGCAATCAATTATTAGTAAAGTGGTTAAGATAATGAAAAATAAATTTACAAAAACAAAGAATGGAGAACAAAAGGACAGAAAGATAATGAAATAGATGTGATGGATTCTTGTGGCAAATATTGATGAAGGAAACATGCCAACTTGTAATTTTTGTGCAACCATGTTTTAAGTAAGATGCTCAAAAGTTTCCAATCAGGAAAGTATGGCATAGGGCATCTCTTTCCAAGTAAACAATCATGAATAATACCAAAACAAAATTGTTATAGGTATATGTACCACTGTTTATGCTTGTTTTCCATGATTTAAGTAGATTTGTCTTCCATTAACAATAATGCATACTTTTTGGTTTGAATCATGAAACTTAATCTCATGTAGAGTTAGCGAACATTAAGAAAAATATTTCACAACTTCCAAGTCATTTATGCCATGAATATTTTATCCCATGCTTGCATTTCTTTAAGCCTCTGCATTTATTTATCTATCTAGAAAAAATGTTGAAAACAACCAAAGTGCTAACTTGGCATATTACCTGTGGGTTATTGGGGCTTTACCAAGTCATGGTCAATATGTGCACTTCACAAAAATGTGAAAGTATGACTACATTAAAATATGTTGACATTCAGTTATTACCATTCAAACTCCACCTTCGATCCCACCCTCCATAATATTATGATTGTAACAACAATTTAGCAAGCCCCAATGATATTCCAGGTTGCTCATGTTGATTAGATGGTTTTGCTCTACCTGGTTGAAAAATGATTTTTGTATATATTGGTCTATTTATTTTGCACTATAAAAGATTTTAATACTAATGGTAATAAGTAATCCTTTCATCAAGGTTACATGATTCATTTTTGCATGTTGGAAACAATATTAGATTCTTCTGTGGGTGCAACAACCATCCTAAATGTAAGATTTAGGGAATCCGTAATGAAGTTTGTTTTATAAGTTTATATGAACAACCATAAATTTTAAGAATTATCGTAGAGGGTTAGGTTTCTAGATTCTAACGTCATTGAAAATCATAATTTCATATTTCTACACCATACATATAACATGGCATATACATATTTCATATTCCAAGATGCAAAATAATGCACTAATGATCAATATTATACATGTGACATCATACATAAATCATGGAAAATGAAGAGCACTCATACAAAGCATTCATCAAGTACTAACTGGAAATATGAGTTATAGTTTTTAATTTCAAGTTTTCACTATATTTTGTGAGTATGACCTATATTTTATGACCACTACTATGACTTGGTTACACATCTTGTAGGAAGAATGATTTACGACAAATGATGGGATTTTCATGATAGGGGGTATAATAATAATGTTTTGTGTGATGTATTTCTCATGGATGCCTTGTAATTTTTGGATGCAAAGGCCATTGCAATTTGACCAGTCTGTTGTGCATGATGAAAGAAACAATATATACTAAATAATGAAGGATGGAAGGAAACACAAATTGAATGTTTTGAAGATGAAGAGGAGACCAAACGGGTGATGTTGAATACAATGTTGGCTTATGTGATGGAAGAAGGTGTTGCAGAAGCAATGCATGATGTGGAAGAAGTATCATAGTTGTAGGAAAGGGCAATTCACATAATGTTTTATGTGTTCATATCTTGTAGGTAAAGAAAAACAGGCAATAAACAAGAAAAGAGATGCCATTACAATGAATGTGCCAGTTGCGACTCTGAAAAACATTGTCACAAACAAAGATGAAACAAGAAGTGATTGTAGAGATGAAGATAGAGAATAACTTGAGCAACAAGTAGAGAGGGAGGTTGGGGAGGATACACTGTTCACCAAGTGGGAGTTGCAATCAATTATTAGCAAAGTGGTTAAGGCAATGAAAAATAAATTTACAAAAACAAAGAATGGAGAACAAAAGGGCAGAAAGAGAATGAAATAGATGTGATGGATCCTTGTGGCAGATATTGACAAAGGGAGCATGCCAACTTGTAATTTTTGTGCAACCATGTTTTAAGCAAGATCCTCAAAAGTTTCCAACTAGGAAAGTATGGCATAGGGCATCTCTTTCCAAGTAAACGATCTTGAACAATACCAAAAAATATTGTTATAGGTTATGTGTACCACTGTTTATGCTTGTTTGCCATGATTTAAGTAGATTTGTCTTCGATTAACAATAATGCATAATTTTTGGATTGAATCATGAAACTTAATCTCATGTAGAGTAGTGAACATTAAGAAAAATATTTCACAACTTCCAAGTCATTTATGCCATGAATATTTTATCCCATGCTTGCATTTCTTTATGCTGCTGTGTTTTTTATCTATCTAGAAAAAATATTGAAAACAACCAAAGTACCAACTTGGCATATTACCTGTGCGTTATTGTGGCTTTACCAAGTCGTGGTCAATATGTGCACTTCACAAAAATATGAAACTATGACTACATCAAAATATGTTGAAATTCAATTATTACCATTCAAACTCCACCTTCGGTCCCACTCTCCGTAATATTATGATTGTAATGACAATTTAGCAAGCCCCAAAGACATGCCAGGTTGCTCATGTTGATTAGATGGTTTTGCTCTACCTAGTTGAACAATGATTTTTGTATACATTGGTCTATTCATTTTGCACTGTAAAAGGTTTTAATACTAATGGTAATAAGTAATCCTTTCGTCAAGGTTACATGATTCATTTGTGCATGTTGGAAACAATAGAAGATTCTTATGTGGGTGCAAAGACCATCCTAAATATAATAATTGGGGAATCAATAATTAAGTTTGTTTTATAAGTTTATATTAACAACCATAAATTTTAAGAATTATCGTAGAGGGTCTGGTTTCTAGATTCTAACATCATTGAAAATCATAATTTCAGATTTCTACACCATACATATAACATGGCATATACATATTTCATATTCCAAGACGCAAAATAATGCACCAATAATCAATATTATACATGTGACATCATACATAGATCATGGAAAATGAAGAGTACTCATACAAAGAATTCATTAAGTACTAACTGGAAATATGAGTTATAGTTTTTTATTTCAAGTTTTCACTGTATTTTGTGAGTATGATCTATATTTTATGACCACTACTATGACTTGTTTACGCATCTTGTAAGAAGAATGCTTTACAACAAATGACAGAATTTTCATGATAGGGGTTATAATAATAATGTTTTGTGTGATGTATTACTCATGGATGCCCTGTCATTTTTGGATGCAAAGGCCATTGCAATTTGATCAGAGTGTTCTGCATGATGGAAGAAACAATATATACTAGAAAATGAAGGATGGAAGGAAACACAAATTGAATGTTTTGAAGATGAAGAGGAGACCAAACGGGTGATTTTGAATACAATGTTGGCTTATGTGATGGAAGAAGATGTTGTAGAAGCAATGAATGATGTGGCAGAAGTAGCACAATTGAACTAAAGGGAAATTCACATAATGTTTTATGTGTTCATATCTTGCAGGTAAAGAAAAACATGCAATAAACAAGAAAACAGATGTCACTACAATGAAGGTTCCAGTTGTGACTCTGAAAAACACAGTCTCAAACAAAGATGAAAGAAGCAATGATTGCAGAGAAGAAGATAGAGAATAACTTGAGCAACAAGCAGAGAGGGAGGTTGGGGAGGACACATTGTTCACCAAGTGGGAGTTGCAATCAATTATTAGTAAAGTGGTTAAATAATGAAAAATAAATTTACAAAAACAAAGAATGGAGAACAAAAGGGTGGAAAGAATGAAATAGATGTGATGGATTCTTGTGGCAGATATTGACGAAGGAAGCATGCCAACTTGTAATTTTTGTGCAACCATGTTTTAAGCAAGATGCTCAAAAGTTTCCAACTAGGAAAGTATGGCATAGGGCATATCTTGCCAAGTAAACAATCCTGAAAAATACCAAAACAAAATTGTTATAAGTTATATGTACCATTATTTATGCTTGTTTTCCATGATTTTAAGTAGATTTGTCTTCCATTAACAATAATGCATAGTTTTTGGATTGAATCATGAAACTTAATCTCATGTAGAGTTAGTGAACATTAAGGAAAATATTTCACAACTTCCAAGTCATTTATGCCATGAAAATTTTATCCCATGCTTGCATTTCTTTAAGCCTCTACATTTTTTTTATATAACTAGAAAAATTGTTGAAAAAAACAAAGTGCCAACTTGGCATATTACTTGTGTGTTATTAGTGGTGTGTTGGACAATTCTAAAGTATGGGTTTTCCAGATGGAATTCCATAATATAAATTTATAACTTTAATTCTCCTTTGGCATACTTTTAGACCAACATTGTGTGCATCTGAATATTCCTTCCTGGCTTTATTTCTCAATGTGTCAATATTGGTAGTTTTATGGTATTTTTGAACAACAAGAAAGTTTCAGCCGCAAATAAAAAATGTGGAAATGTGGAAAAGTGATCCATCCCTCAATGATAACTCATGAACTTGAAAAACTTGATTTGTACCTAAATTGAACGCTGGGACATGCATTTAGGTGGAGTCAGACAAAAGTTTTAAATTTGTGTCCAAGGGTAACTTCACAGACCATGTATGTGCATATTATGATTAATTAAATATTCTTAGATATGGGTTTTCATAGCTTGAGTTCTAGACATCATCCTTGTACCTTAGGATTCCACATGACAACAATTGAAGTGTGTCTTCATTGTATTTTTTTGAGGCAACTAAGACTAATTTGCATTCTATTTTTCTAAGTCAGAAATGAAATTTTGAATAATATTTAGAATTTTGAGGCAGAAGTTGGCAACCAAGCCTATCAAAGGATCTTACAAGATTGATAGAGTGCCAATGATGCATACACGATTTTTCATCTTATTATTCCAATGTTATTTAGTATCAAGGTTTGAAGATATTTCCAAATCATAGGAGTTTGTAGTTTTTTTGATATACTTTTCTCATGCAATGTCTATTACCCACCACTCGTGGATGACACCCATAGGAGAAATTTTTCTCCTATATGGTCCACAATCGGCAGCAAGCAACCCCTTGTAGCCACCATATAGCTTGATGTGCCACCATCTCTTCCACTTGAACCATCCATATGCTCCCTCACCCATATGTTATGATCATATGTTTGAAGGTGGACCTTCCAACCCCGAAGGTATGATTTTTCATTTTGTAGTTAGGTATTTTTGTTTACTTATCATGGACACTTTGGGCATGGATTAGTGGGGGTGGGGGATGTTCAATGAAAAGAGTGGACTTAGTTTGTAATCTTGTCTCCTCTATCCAATTTGATGGCTAACCTTGTATCCTAGTCATGTGGGATCTCTTTTATTGGCTACTAGCTTTAGGAGTGGCACTACATGGGAAACCCCAAATTTGGTTGCATTTTCTCGCGTATTGACACCATACACATCACTCCCCTCTGCTCATTATAACTCCATTCACCATATTTCCCATTCGGGTCCACATTTGTCCATTGGGTGCATAAGGAGTTAGCCTCCCCCCACCTTATCCACACCTTGGTTTGGGCCTAGAATCATGCCCCAAAGGTTGATATAGCTAAGAAACAAAGTAAAAATAATAATTTGGCCACTCTTAATAGGAAATTTACCATAAAATGCAAAATATGGCCGGGACATACAAATTTAGCACGTGGGAAAAAGACAACATGAGTTCTACCCCTATCATCATGGCCATCACCCTGGTTCCTAGGACCCCTATATGAGCCCCCCTACATCATTAAGGAACCCATGATTGTCCCAACACCTAGTGGGAAATGAAATACCCAAACTTAAGGGGGAATTTATTGCTATATCATTCGCATCATGCTCTCATTCCCTGGAGCCCCGAGCAATTATAAGATAAAAATCAATAAAAGGCAAAAGGAATATGAAGAAGGGTGGAAAAACAAAGGCTGGGTAACTCATGTACCACGATTTCTCCCTCCTACATCTATACACCCAAGTGTGGGCTTCCCGCACTAGAGCTACCCTTGTACCATGGCATGTGGTTTGGAGCCCTCCCTGTTACCCCACTCCATTCCATCACTATTTCAGATGAAACTTGCCTTCTGACAAATGTAGCATAAACCTGTCACTCCCTTAAAGGTTTAAAACGCCTAATAGGGTCCTATATTAACCTCCTTATTAAACCTAGGGACACATGGACATTTTAAATCCCATTACGGCAGGGCATGCCACTGTGAAGTACCCACTTGGTCCCATGATCTGTAACTTCATTTACTCAATTGCACTAATGAATTGTTGTACTGGAAGGCAGGGAGATGCATTGGATCTTATACAGGATTATATATGGGTCTTCATCTTTGGTTTTGGTCTCCCTTTAAAAGATCCAAACCCTCTAGAGGGTCTTAATGGAATTTATACGGTGAGTGTTGAGATCCATGGGCCTCCACTATAGCAGAGGGTAGATGTCCATGCCATAGGATCCCCAACAACACTTATTTCTTGCTTGTGTCCCACTTGTTCCATGATGATAATGCACATGAGCCACCTTGCCCAGCCGGCTACGCATTTGCATCACACACTTAGCAGTTGATCAAGGGCCTTGATGGGGTTTTGTCTCACCTAGGGAGATAAGGGAGGGTTTGCATCATTGTTCTAGCCCTTGCAGATGGAGCACAAGCTTATCCAATTCAGTGGGAGATCAAAGATGATGTTCTTAGCACCCCCACAACCACTTGAGAGCACCATATTTGCTGGAGATTAATGGGACATCCCCTTCATTAGTGTTATTGGATCCCTCCTATTCATTATGGTACATGGGGGACTTCATTTGGCCATCCAATGACCCTTGTAGCTATTTTTCTATCGTTTCGGCCCTCTTGAGAGGCTAGTTATTCATGTTATGGAGCTTTTTGGTGGGATGTCACCAAAATTATTGTTATTTTTTCACATTATTTTATTATAGGGGCATCATTAGGCCAAAATACGCTATTCAAACCCCTTATATGATTGTATAAATATAAGATAGGCATTCTCTCTCATTCATAATCACTTGGATTTGGACTTTTATCTCTTCTTGAGAATTTCGCTAGCCTTATTGATGGGCAAATTGGAATCTTGATGCATTTCAATGTTTGGAAGATTTTGTCATTAATCTTGGAGCTTTGATTTTTTTTTCCTATTGATGATTAGAAGGTTTTTTCTATACTTGTAAGTGTATTTTTCATGCTATATTTCTCATTTTTACACTTGTATAATGTATGAAGAATTTTTTCTCATGAAGCTGGTGAAGTTGCTTTAATTAATACAAATTTGTTGATCTTGTCTTTGTCAGGGATTTTTCATAGTTTCTTGCAAAGTATAGTAAATGAATTTCCAAGGGTATATGATTGTTCATAATTGTCTTGATAAGTCATCAATTGCAACATAAAAGAAGTATAAATTTCCTAGTAACCTAGTTGTTGCCTCCAGGGCCATACAAAGTTGTTGGGGAACTGCTTTATTGGTTATAAGGATCTCTAAAAATTGAATCTAATTGACTCCATACTCCCAACAGGCTAGGCACAGGTATAATCCTAGGTGATCACCACAACAAACATATTTCTCACCTCCTTTTCTCTTTCTAAGCCCTAAACCTAGTGGGTTTCTTATGGCATCACATGAAATAAATTGTAGCCATCCGAAATTGATGAAAATTTGTCAACAATTGCGTTAGTGTGTCCTTGAGATATCCTTCAATTTTCTATCCATTGCAACGATTGAATATCAAGTTTTTCCAAGCCCTAACTTGAATACCATTTATCCCTAGGTTTCCGTTGGTTAGTGGCTTCATTAAGGATCATTGCATTGAACATTAAAGTCAAATCACATCTCTTTGATCCTTTTCTCCTCCTTCACATGGTCATGTCCATTTGTTTGAATTTTCACCCCAAACCCTTGAACTCGTTTGGGTCCACTAGGGCTTCTTTATGGTCCTGCATCCTTGTCAATCCAATTTCACAAGGATTGCTTAAAAACCCTATTCTTCTAGGATTATTTGGTCTATGGCTTCACATATCAAGAAATACTCCTCAACCCTTAGTCCATGTCTCCTTCTAGCCCTTCTTGGAGATCTATTCATCTTTCTTCTAAAGCAAGCAACTCATATCCGATTAGAGTCTCACCTTTGAATAGGCTCTTGGAATCACTACTTTCACACCATTGATATACGTCTCTTAGTGATTTCCCTAATATCGAGATTCCTCCCATCAGTGAAAGTTTATAAAGAGTAGGGAGCTTTAGCTGAGGTGATAGTGGGTTATTTCTCTATCATTTCCAATTGACCTAGTAGTGTCTCTATAGGAACCCCTCCTAGGATCCCTGCTAGTTTGAGAACAACAATGCAAATAAATGATTTTGTCATATATGCATTTGATATTAAGTTAAAATATGGAAGTTAGAGGAGTTTGTTTCTTTGTTTCATTAAGAGGATATTACTGAGAAGATAAAATCATATTACTAAGAAGATCAAAGAGGATTTTTGCTTTTGAAGGCTAACATGATTAGAATGGGCAGTTGTGGAAAGCCAAATGTTGTAGAACAAGGTGCACAAGGGAAGCTGAAGAGTCCTGGAAAAAAACTCATTTGTTGTTGCAGTTACAGAGAGGGAAACACTCTGTCATGTAATAATTCCTTGAGTGGGTATTAATATCGAGAGAACCAAATTTTCGTTTTCTTTGCATTCTAACATTTAATTTCTAAGTGGAGAAATTCTTTAAATTATTATTGTTGTAAGTTGCTTATGTTATGTAAATTATGAAAAAAAAACCCTAGGGTTTACCTAAGGAAGTAATGACACACTGATTTTCACTTACTAACAATGAATCTATGACAAAGACTACGATTTATATGGCTATAAGGTTGTCGTTCATGTATGTTTTTGAAGTAACAATAGTGGTCATGTGACAAAAGCTCTGCCCCTTTCACGATGGGAACCTTGACCTTATTAAAAATATTCATATGTCATGTATTCGAGGTGTGGTTAGGAATTGGAAAGACCAATAACAAAAGCTAAACATGCCATCTCAAGAATCCATTGAGCATGCAATTTTTCTTTTGGGTTTCATATGGAGTTATTCAAGTCCTTACCTGGATATAAATAATACAACACAACTAAATGTAAAAAAGAATGCATTCCAATAAACCAGACAAAGCTCAACTGATATTGCTTGTTCTTGTAGGAACATTCATTTAAATGCTTGTAAGTTGTAAAATGTTTGGCAACAAAGCCAAATAAAGCATAATTTCCTAACAACCTGATTCTAAAAAACATTGGACAAACATAAAATACATCATGACTACTGAATATTCTAAACTAAGGCTAAATAAAGTACAATGAAAAAGAAAAAACTAACTTGAAACCCTAAATCAAAACATCCACATTTTTTACAATTGATTTTATTACTCAAGATGCCACACATTTAGAAGCAATTTAGTTCTAGAACAAAAATATGAAACCTCAATCACACAATTACCTAAGAACAATTTTTATATAAAAAACAATTGATATTCACTCAACCAATGCATATGATGGTTACTAATATATAACCATGCTATATCCATCTTAACTCCGGGTCTACCAAAGGTCGACCGAGATCATATATATATATATTTTGTTTTGTTTTGTTTTTGTTTTTGTTTTTTTGTTTTTTGTTTTTGTTTTTTTGTTTTGTTTTTGTTTTTGTTTTTTGTTTTTTTTGTTTTGTTTTTTGTTTTTTTTGTTTGTTTTGTTTTGTTTTGTTTGTTTGTTTTGTTTGTTTGTTTTGTTTTTGTTTGTTTGTTTGTTTTGTTTGTTTGTTTTGTTTGTTTGTTTTGTTTGTTTGTTTTTTTGTTTTTGTTTTTGTTTTTGTTTTGTTTTGTTTTTGTTTGTGTGTGTTTGTTTGTTTTTGTTTTGTTTTTTTTTGTTTTTGTTTTTTGTTTTTTGTTTTGTTTGTTTTGTTTTTTTTTTTTTTTTTCTCTCTCCAAATGTTGTTTTTTTTTTGATATTTAGTGATTTAATTTTCCAAGATGATCTTCCCAAGTGTTCTATTCCTTTAGTGTATCTTTGCACCTTTAGGGGCAATTGCTAGTTTTAGTGTTGTAAACTATCAAATTCTTTAACTTGATTTTACTTTTTATTTCCACGCTTAGTTTATTTGGAAATTCAGATTTGGGGTTACCAACAATTCTTAATTAAAAATTAAATATGCTTCATATGGATTAATTGAGACTTCATGTTGATGCATTTTATTCATCCAGATTTTGAGCATTTATTTAATTTTAACATGTTATAGCATCTATATGAAATTTAGTTCTCTAATTTGTTGATAGCATTATTTTGATTAATTTTGATTCTGAGATAGATAAGCATAATGTTCTTTGAATATTTCTGAAATTTATATGCTTGTTGTCCACTATTTCATGAGTAGTTTTTTTTAGCTCTATTATAGGTGAAATGTGTTTCTAAGTGCTTATTTATGTTGTTTAATAATATTTTTTTGAAAAAATGTAACTTATTCATATCAACAATAAACAAACAAAATTTAAAATGCTTATGTTTATTTGAAATCGATTCTCATGTAGTTTAATTTCTAATTTATATATCTTTGAGCATTTTATTTTATAATGCAAGTTATGCTGGATTTCGTGATAAGGAATCTTTTCTTGGGCAAGAGCATTAGTCAATCTTAGGCTACGAGACATGTTCCAATGCCTCTAAATAACAAGATTTGTCACTAGGAATTTAAATTGTTGATTGGGAAGCATACACGTAGGGATACTTGATACTTCAAGAGGCCACTCATTGAGCTTAAGGCTCACCTTGTTGGAGGTCCAAGTAACTCCTATTGGTGCCCATCCATGCAATATTGAATTAAATAGACTTGAACACAGACATCATTTCCATGTACCTTGAGTATATTGGAAGTCCCCTAGATATCCTTAAACCATACATTTGAATGTTGAACTGTTACAATGCATCTAAAATAACTTTTGGGAAGATTTCTATCTCATATTAGACTCATATCAGTATATTTGAGAGTTGTAGCACTATGCACACCTTTTGACTGAAAGCTATTATCTCTTTTCTTGTGTGTCTATTCTTGAACACCTTCTATTTCACAAGCACTTGCATATAAATGATCTTGGGAATAATTCTTTTAATTTTTACTTTTATTTTATCACACTTAGTTACTCATAAACAATAAACACTTTGAAATTTGTTTACCATTTGTAGCATTCTAACAAAGTAAATATTTTGATTAACCCATATAAACAATAAATTCCTAGCCACCTTCACTCACTTGTACTAAAATTATAAGTTTAGGATTCAGTCTACAAAATCCCCCTTTAAGTAGGAAACCATCTTTGGAGTCTTATAAGTGGAAAACAAGGTTGCTGAGGTGATAGTGAGTAGTTTTCTTGATAATATTTTAGGTTTTCTCCTTGGTGAGGTTAGGACTTTTCCTTTAGGGATAATTCAAAAGATAACATTGGCTACTCAAGTTCTTTGATTGCACGCCAATGTGATCCCAAGAGGATTTGTTAGAATTTTTGGTGGAATTTTGGAGACCCCATCAAGGGTTGTTAGAGGTCCATAGATAGGAATTAGACTTGATTGTGGAGGTAGATATTCACTTCCTCACTGAGTTACTACCTTGGGGAGATGAGGCTCCCCTTCACTAACCATGAGCTAGGTTGAGATTGTAGGAGTTGGCGTTCTACTACTATAGCAGATTGAGCCTATGGAGTGGTGGTGGTGGGGGGGTGCGATCCATATTGAGAATATTCTAGATGTGGGTGTTCAACCTGCAATTCTCATGCTTGTGCAGATTTATAGGAGGATGCCCCTCCCACCCCCCATAGGATCACTAGAGTATAAATGATTGTCCTGGAGAAATCTATCCACAGTAAGCACTTCACATGGGAACACTTTATAAGGGGGTGTTTGGTGGACTAGTTTATTCACTATGTCTATGGGGAGTTAGAGGAGTTCACCTTTGGCTCTATGTTATGAAATTTTTTCTTCAAGCAAGTAGTGCTTATGTGTCCATTGATCAAGGTAGTCTTGACCCCATCCACAATTGTCACAAATGAGGTGGTGGGGTGCTATTGTAATTTAGAGGGTGGTGAAGAGGTGGAAATATTTTGGTCTCCATCCATGAGGGACTTATGGTAGTATATGCCCCATAATATCCTAGAGTTAGAAGAGGTGTAGTAGTACATGACAAGGGTAGGATACCTTTGGCAGATTGGGTTGAAAGGATAACTTCCAAGCAAGGATAAATTGTACTCTAGGGAGAAGGTAGATGAAAAAATTCCTCACCTCATTTAGTAAAATATTTTGGGGACCAAAAGCCTCCCAAATCGGCTGTAATCCAGATTGGATCATTATAATATTTATAATCCATCTTGTTTCTTTTAGCATGGAAAAATTGGAGGAATCAACATATACGACCTTTTTTACCAACATGTCCTAGTTTGGCGAATTAGGGTCTGAAACCTTCTGGAAGCAATTTGAGGAATTAAATGATATTTTTTGGAGGTAAAACTTTTCTATTTAATTTTATCACCTTATATCACTAGTCTACTATTGGATGTCTTTCCAACAGTGCAAGAAGACCTCAAATAGAATCTACACGCAACAGTTATTTCACTGCCACCCAGAAGTTGAACTTCTTGTTTTTTTCCACCATGATTCAAGGGGTTGTCATGTCAACCACCGCTATTCATGGAAAAGGGGTTACCCATGTGATCATGATTAAGAAAAATCAAGAAGATGCAATATTATAACTCTAGTTAATGGTTATAAGAGTTAAACTTGATCACTAGTAGGCTATCAAATTGTGTTATAATAGGCTGCTAGGAGGAAAAGGGGTTTTTTGGTGCATGGGGTTTAGACTTACTTGGATTGGTGTTAAGTATAAACCAAAAAAACCCTCTCCAACATTGGCCCTTTTAGCATTACCAACAAAGTGGAAAAATTCTCACCTGAGGTTCCTTTGTGGGATTGTTAGAACCAAATTTCTGCAGTTGGGAAAAGGGAT
The DNA here is from genome assembly GCA_000404065.3 of Pinus taeda. Classification (NCBI taxonomy): domain Eukaryota; kingdom Viridiplantae; phylum Streptophyta; class Pinopsida; order Pinales; family Pinaceae; genus Pinus; species Pinus taeda. Next base: position 217,391 of record APFE030220287.1, read on the forward strand.
GGATTCCATTAGATAAAATTTATTCATGGGTTTTGGGTTATTTAACACTTAGCTATAGGAATTGTCAAGTCCATATGATAGAAAATATGTTGTTAACACCCATAATCTACATGTCCAAGATCAACATTAATGAAAAAGAATAGGGGTTTTGAATCCTCATGACGACTTTAGAATTCTATCCATGTATTGACCTTAACTACATAACTAATTCATAAGAATATTCACAACAAGAATGTTAGTCCTTAAGAATCATAAACATATTAACCAAAAAAGCAACAGACACAAAATAACAACCAAATTATACCATTTAATGACACCATAACACATAATTATCCCAATGCATGTTTCATTAACTCATGGTGGCATATTATAGAGCAACGACCGAGTTCTCCAAGTTATCTTGGCTCACCATATTATAGGTATCATTGTTACACAACAATACAATGCTAACCAGTTGACACCCAAAACCCTAGTAACCTCCGAGAAAAAGTAACTAACAAATTCTCTAGGCTCGAACCCTTGCAAGTTGACTCCATCATCACATGAGTGGATTCACCCAAAATATTTCAGTGAAAAATAGTTTACCCGAAGATTCTCTATATTTTACCATCACATATTTTGGATTCATTCTTTAATTTGAACTACTTCTTTGCCGCCATGTCATCCCTATGTGACCATGCTCTGGATGACCATGTGGTTCTCCATGCCTGTTGTTGTGTGCACGCTTCCCTCATCTGTGTGGTGCCTCTATGTGTTGTACTCTACATCTCCTTTTCTTGCACGCAAAATCAAAACTCCAGAACTACTTCCAACAAGGTTCTATTCTATTGGAGTGAATTTTGGTCCATAGATGAGAAGAGTAGATAAGAGTGGATAGATATGGATAACATAGAGAGGCTTTGTATATTGTAGCATCCCACAAGCCACAAGTCTCACTCCTTTGTACTTGCATCCATTTCCATTTAGAGAGAGACAACAAGCTCACCTTCTAGCTGGTTTTTCTCATGTAACAGTTTCCCAGATCATATCTTGTGTTCATTGTGGTTTGTGATTTTTATTTCATTTTTCTCTATTTTCTATATTTTATCAGTTGCATGCATAAGTATAACATAGTAATTATCAAATCGAGAAATATAAGGAGAAATTAACCCTCATAGTGTAAATTTTGTATTTTCAAATATATTTTAGCAGATCTGTTGTGGCGAACTGTCTTTTTATTTGTGTAGCTTGGGAGGTACTCCAAGCCTTAGGGTATGAGGTTTGGAGGGAAAAGTGCCACAAGGGTCACTTGTGGGCTTGGAACCCAAGGTAGGGGTTTTGTACCCATTAGGATTTGAGCCAAAACCATGAATAATTTGAGCATGAGAAAATTCTAGCTGATAGAGCTTGGCATGTTGATTCAAACACTCCAAATATCACTCAAATCGGAGCTCTAGAAACGAAGTTATGAATTTTTGAAGTTGACAATTAATGTTTGGACAATCAAGTCATGTAGGCTTGAAGTGAATTCTTCCAAGAGTCATGTATCTTCATCAATTTGTGCAGCCCTCTTTATGTGTATATATAGAGGTGGAGTGGAGTCATTCTACTCATCCATTTGTGAAACACACAAGGAGAAAACAAACTCGTTGGAGAGGATAAGTCTTTGAACTAGCTGCAAAAAAGAAGGAGAGGACAACATGGGAGTTTTAGGGCTGTTAGAGCCTCTTTGTAGATGAGTGGAGTTTTGTTCTATGCTATAGCCAAACCGAGTTTGGTAAAGGATGCACATAGGTCTATATGGGCAACAACTAGGTAAGTAGAAGCCTATTTTGAGGGGGTTTTTCGGTGACATTCAGATATGTGGTAGGCTGCATGCCTAACCACCTCAAAAAAGAGTAGTGTGGGAGTTTTTGGGGCTGTAAGAAGCCCAGAACAACAACCCACAATAAGATCATATCTCCTTGCCTAGGTCGCATATTTTTGGAGGAGAGATGTCTATGGACTACTGAGTGGGTAGAAGGGTTGTTGCAGCATGGCCACTTGCCCTAACCAGAATAGTTAAAGGACATCAGGAACAACATAATTGGAGGGAAACATTAGATGTGTGTTGGGTCATAGTTTATGACCAGATTTGGCTTAAAATTGGAGCAGCGTGTGGGAGCCAATTTGGAGGTGTGATTGGGTGACCGTGAGCCTTCATTGTTGCAGATATTGCAATGTAGTATTGGGTGCCATTAACCTGGTGGAGGGTAGTGTGTTGATAGCCCAAAGTAGCCCTAGAGGAGATATCTTGAAGTGATGAAGAGGAGTTGAAGGTAGGTGAAGATTGGTTCCGAAGTGAAGCACCTTGATATATAAAGGTGACTACTAGCCTGACAATTTGGAGCTCGAGAATTAGGCCTACATAGGGAGAAGATTGGATCAATCCATGTACATGCTACATAGGTGACTTGCAACAATGTTATGTGGCAGCCCTCCTGGAGTCTCAATGTGTTGTCCTTTGAAGGACCAAGGGGAAGCTAATGAGTAGCACACGAGATAAGGACCAGCAAGACAAGATACGACATAGAGTCTGTGTAGTGAAGTTTGTCATTGTATCTTGTATACCATAGACTATTGTATTATTCATATTAGTTTAATATAACAAAGATTGGGTTGTACATTATTATACAATATTTGTTAATAATTGTGTATACTTGTGCATATGTATTTTACTGCTTTATATTTTCTGTTGCACAAAGTAGTTGTTGTTCAGATTCTTGGTTTTGTAGCGTCATATATTTTATTGTTCAAACCTAGACCCAATAATGTAGAAATTCAACACGGTATCAAAGTGTGTCTGAGATACTTTGGAAGTAAGTGAATCAAATTTGTGCACAACGAAGTACAACGTGAGAGGGAGTTGGTCACATTGTAAGTGAAGAGATCACTACAATGTCGAAGTTGCAGGTAGGTCTCCAGTATGAGGACATGTTAGAGGGGTTGTCCAAGTATGAGGACATGTTAGAGGGGTTGTCCAACTATACTCCTTGGAAAGAAAGGATCAAGTTGGTCTTGTAGGTCAACAAGATCTGGGAGTTCGCCGAGAAAGAAATCAAGAAACCAACTAACCCTAAGGAGATGGAAATATATGAAGATTTGGATGCGAGGGCGAGATTGATCATCCTAGATGGTGTGAAGGATGACCTAATACCTCATATGCATGGGAAGAACAAGGGACATGAGATGTGGATGGCTCTTCAGAATTTGTTCCAAAATAAGATCGAGAACTAGGTACAAGTATTGAAGGATAAGTTTAAGTCCACCAAGATGATAAAGGGTGAAAGCGTGACCTCGTATTTGACGAGATTGTCTCAGGTCAAAGATGAGCTTGCTGCCATTGGTGTGACTATCTTAGATGGAGATATGGTAATGATTTACTTAAAAGGGTTCATCGAGGAATAGAATCCCTTCATCAAAGGAATCATTTCCAGAGAAAAGCTTCCAGACTGGGATAGGTTGTGGGATGACTTCATTCAGGAAGAGTTGCGAGATGAGGATCTTCATCCAAAGAATAATTATTTCGATGATGACATGGCACTTGCAGTACGAATGAAGGGTAAGCAGAAGAAGGACTTGAGCAAAGTCAAGTTTTTCAACTGTGGCAAGATGGGTCATTTTCATCGAGATGTTTGATGAAGAAGAAGGGAGATGATGAGAAGAGGAAAGGAAAGTAGGCAATTGACGTTACCACTTCTGCTGAGATAGATGATCCCACCAGAAGATTGGAAGAGGAAGATTTTGCTATGATTTCTCATTTCTCACAGGGTATTGTTGATGAGGATGGATGGTACGTGGAGAGTGGTGCGAAGAAACATATGGCAGGGTCACAGGTGGTTTTTGAGACTCTAGCTGAATGGGACTCGAATTTTCACATGGTGTTGAGCGATACAATTCATTTGGAGATCCGAGGATCGGATATTGTGCCATTCAGAATGGAGACAGGACATGTGATGTAGGTCTAGGACGTATTGTTTGTACTAGGATTCAGATATAGCATGATTTCTGTCTTGATGATCGAGAGGAATGGGTTGGAGGTCTTGTTCCATGATGGGAAGGAAATACTCAGGCCTAGAGGCTATAAGTCCGATGGGATTGTACTCGGCATTAGAGAGCATGGTCTCTACAGGTTGACGAGTAAGCCTTGAGATCATGGAAAGAAGCAGGTGGAGCAGGTGTAGGCTTCATAGGAGTAGGTATAGGTTCCTGAGAAGAAGGTATACCTTCCCAAGAAGAAGGTCCAGATTCTAGAGACTCAAAGGGAGTTGAGTTCAAGAGAGAGCTTGTAGATTCAGAGGAAGACTTTACAGTCCAAGAAGAGCACGTGGTCAGTGGGGAGAAAGGATGATCATACAAATGGCAAGAATTAATCATGGAGAGAGTGGAAGATGTTATAGGAAGAGAAGAAGAAGCAGGGTGCTTCCAGCAGTGACAGTGACACTTCTGAGAAGGGCCTAGTTCATAAAACATGGATTATTGTGATTGTAAGCACCAAAAGTTGGACGAGTGCTACAAGTAGTGATGATGATGATGAGTTACTTCCTAGTTTTGGAAGTACCTCCCTCACTAAGAGGGAGTGTTGATTTGTTTAGTTTGGGAGGTATTCCAAGCCCTAAGGTTTGGGGTTTGGAGGGAAAAGCGCCATAAGGGTCACTTGTGGGCTTGGAACCCAAGGTAGGGGTTTTTCACCAATAGGGATTTGGGCCAAAGCCATGAAGAATTTGAGAATGAGAAAATTTTAGGTGATAGAGCTTGGTATGTTGATTCCAACACTCCAAAGATCACTAAAATCAGATCTCTAGAAACAAAGTTATGAATTTTTGAAGTTGACAATTAATGTTTGGACAATCAAGTCATGTAGGCTTGAAGTGAATTCGTCCAAGAAACATGTCTCTTCATCACTTCATGGAGACCTATTTATGTGTATATATAGAGGTGGAGTGGAGTCATTCTACTCATCCATTTGTGCAACACACAAGGATAAAACAAACTCATTGGAGAGGAGAAATATCTAAACTAGATGCAACAAAGAAGGAAAGGACAATGTGGGAGTTTTAGGGCCATTGGAACCTCTTTGTAGTTGCGTGGAGGGTTGTTATATGCTAAAATTAGGCTGAGTTTGGTAAAGGATGCACGCAGGTTTGTATGGGAAACAACTAGGTAAGGAGGATCTTGTTTTGAGGGGGATGTTGGGTGACAGTTAGATTTGTGGTAGGCCACAGGCCTAACCACCTCAAAATAGGGTAGTGTGGGACTTTGTGGGGCTATAAGGAGCCCATGACAACAACCAGCAATAAGAGCATCTCTCCTTTCCTAGGATGCATATTTTTGGAGGGTTATCTATGGAATGTTGAGTGGGTTGAAGGGTTGTTGCAGCGTGGTCACTTTCCCTATCCAGAATAGTCAAAGGACAACATGAACAATATACTTAGAGAGTAGAATTAGATGTGTTTTGGGTCATATTTTGTGACCATATTTGGATCATATTTAGAGAATCCCTTGGTACCAATTTAGAGGCGTAATTGGGTGATTGTGAGCCTTCATCGGTGCAGATATTTCCATGTGGTATTGGGTGCCATTGATATGGTGGAGGCAGTGCAATGATAACCCAAAGTAGCCTTAGACAAGCTATCTTGAAGTGATGAAGAGGAGTTGAATATTGGGTGAAGATTGGTGCTGAAGTGCGGCACCTTGATGGACAAAGGTGACTGCTAGCCTAACGGTTTGGAGCTTGAGAATTAGGCCTACCCAGAGAGTAGATTGGATTAGTGCATGTACATGCTACAGAAGTGACTTGCAACAGTGTTATGTGGAAATCCTCCTGGAGTTTCAATGTGTTGTCATTTGAAGGACTAAGGGGCAGCTAGTGAGTAATACGGAGCGAAGGACTGACATGACAAGATACGACATAGAATCTGTGCAACGAAGTTGATCATTATATCTTTTCTACTATAGATTGTTGTATTATTCAGATTGGTTTAATATAACGAATATTGGGTTGTGCATTATTGTACAATATTTGTTAAAAATTATGTATACTTATGCATATGTGATTTACTGCTTTATATTTTCTGCTGTGCAAACTAGTTCTTGTTGAGATTCTTGGTTTGGTAGAGTCATATATTTAAGATTCTAACCTAGACCCAAGATCATGGAAATTCAACATTCTCCAATAGAATATCCACAACAATTTATGGATCATATCATCTCCTCTAGTGACCCTTAGTATTGGGGAATTCTAATTTATCTTTGTACTAAAAATATTTGGCCCTAACCTTTCATTAGATCATCATTTGTTCATTTATCATAAAAACTCCCCAGTATCTCTTCATTGTAAATTTTATCTATTGATAAGGAGTAGATACAATTTTACATCAATGCTTGACTCTAGAGGAAGTTGAACGTGTTCTCAATGACAACCATAGAAATGCATGTGGAGGGAATTTCTTAAGGATTTACATTGCCAAAAAAGGGTTCTAAGTTGGTTATTTTTTGCCAACACTCTTCCATGATTGCATCTAAGGCATTAAAATATGTACCAAATGCCAAATTTCTACCCACAAAACTTTAGCCCCACTTCCCCCCTTGCACCTAATGATTACGATTGATCCCTTTTGAAATTGGGGAATTGACTTTATGACATATAATCCCCCCTCTAGTAACAACCATAAGTACATAGTCATCACATTCAACTATTTTACAAAGTGGGCCAAAGCGATGCTCACTTCAAAAACATAGACTCCACTGCTGCTTGATTCTTCTTCAACCACAACATTACTCTTTTTTAGGTTTCTAAAGAGCTTATCTTAGACCATAGAAAACACTTTGATAATGAAGAATTTCAAGAAATCTCATTTCAACTTGGATTTAATCACAAGTTTGCATCACCATAATACCCTCAATCCCAAGAGAAATTCGAAGAAATCAACAAAATCCTTAAAATTATGTTGCAACATACAATGAAAAATAAAAATCCAGTTGTCATTACATGCTTTTCTCCTCGCTTTAGGCCCATAGGATATTTTTTAAAACCATCACCAATTTTACATCTTTCCACCTCGTTCACAGGGTAGAAGTAGTCCTACCCATTTAGTCCAAGATACCTACCTTGTGCATGGCAATATAATATTTGTTTGATACCACTCATCTTGAGAAATGCCTTGCTCTAGAGAGTTTTAATGAATATTAAAGTTCCTCTTTCCAAAAAGTGAAGCTATGAATAAATGATATAAGGATAATTTCAATCACAACATTCACCCCCACTCATTTAATGAAGGGGACCTCATTTTAGCATATGATGTAGTGGAAGAGACCTTGGGCCTTGGGAAGTTCTAAATCCTATGGAAAAGGACCATTTATTTTGAAACAACACCTAAGTAGAGGGTGCATACTTCTTGGCCTACCTAGATGGGCTTGTTGTAAGGACTTGTCAATAATTTGTATCTCAATAAATTTTCTCAATAATACTTATCCCCCATGTGCCTCTTTTTCTCCCTTTGTATATACTTTTCTTATATCTTTTTCATGTTTTGGACAACTTTACCATTGATTGTCTCTCCTAATCTACTACATCACAATTTAAATCATCCATTGATGTATTAAATCATTTTTGTTGATGGTTCCATTAGATGGTCTTGTAATATCACCTATATGGCTTGGGTCATTTATTACCCCTCCTAGAAACTAATCCACTCAAGTGGAGTCTATATAGGGTCAGCCATGATTAACCAAGAAAAATATGTTGCAGTGATCGGTTCATTAGACGACACCACTAGTATCCATATCCACCAATTAAGTATATTTCTTGATTCCCACCTCATTGTTTCATGGTTGAATAATGTATACTTTGTTTGTGATCCTTTCCCATTTTGAAAGTACCTACAAGTTAGGTTATTATACAAGAATTTTGAATCCATTGCATTCATACATATCCTTAAGAACCATAACCAATTTTTATCCAACATTGCAAATTAATTTCTATATTGGCATTACATTAACACATTGTTCATCATGATTACATACACACATGTTAATAAATTTTCTACCATCATTAACCATTTGAAAACATACATATACATACACATCAAAAAAGCAAAGCATCATCAAGAATCAGATAAAGATAGGATCCACACATCATCATATGTGTGTGTTTGTGTAAATAGTTTCCAAAAAATCATACATAAAGGTGGCCATCACTACATCTCCATAGAAAGGAATCATAGTGTCATATATAACATTTAGGCCTCACTGATACAAATGTTTGTGATACGAAATTATGTGGCTTGCATCCAAATAAAATAAAATAAAATCACCAACCACCACTACTATTGTGACAAGATAGCTAGGGTGTACCTCCACCACCTCCTCCTCCTGGTGCGTTTCTCCTCCTATACCCATGCCTACTAGCTATAGTACAATGATTTCCAATTAAGCCACCACTAATACTCATATGAGAGTAATTGCATCACTCTTACTTGCTTGGCATGCAAGCCTTGATAATTTCCTTCACCTCCAAAACTCTATGTAATACTACATCCAAGCACCACTACATATCAATATCTCACTAATGGATCCAATTGATCTCCTGTTGGAGATACACAATATCCTCTCTATCACGGGTTGTTATTGTTGTGTCAAGTTGTGACACATGTAATGGGATTGCATATAAATGATGATGACCCTATCTTCATGGCTTTTCCACCTCCTCTAGATCTACAAGCAGTATCCCTACTTGAGTAATAAGTGGACAACATCTTTCCCTATCCCCACCCCTTCATCAACCCTCCAGTCTAAGGGCCTCTTGTATCACATGGAACTCACTCCCTTGAAATCCTACATCTACAAATACAAACATGATACCTAGTAGTATGATTCCATGACAATAAATAAAAGAAAAATGAAACAATTTTGTTGAAAATTTGGCAACTTAGGGATGAATTTCTAAAAATAGAAAGTCTCAAGATAGTAAATAACCTTTCATCAATTGGTAATCAAGTATTGTTGATGGAAAATCCATTCCGATCATAAATCAATCCTAATAGTTGAATTTTGACTTAAATCATCATCATCATCATCATTATTATTATTATTCTTATCCTTATGATACTATTATATTATTATTAAAACAAAATTCAAGTCACTCAATCATGGCTCTAAATAATGTTCTCTTACACTCTCTTACACTCATTAAAAGACATCATAAAATATTCTCTTACACTCTCTTACACTCAATAAAATCATGTCATAAAAGATTCCTCTTACTCATATGTTACACTCCCTCTTAGAAGCATAAGTTATAAAGGCATGCATACCTCCTTATTGGCATGGGTTACATTTCCGATATGGGCATGAGTTACAATCCTCTTGGCATGTGAGATACTCCTCCTTTATGGTATGGATTCATTTCTCCTCCTATACATATGTGCCTCATTATTTCTCCCTTCATTACTTGTGTATTGTGAAAGAAAAATTTGAACTTGAGAAAGAGTTGAAGAAGATTTTGAGAGAGAGACTTGGAGAGTAAGAGCAGAACTTGGTGAGCCAAGGTTGATTCAATGCTTTAGCATTTTAGTGTTGATTTAGTTAAGGGAAGGTTGATTCAATGTGTGCATATATTGATGCTACTAGCGATCTTCATGCTACAACTTGTTCATATTTGGGTGTACTTACTCATTCCCTTGATCTCTCATTGTACTCTATATCTCTATTGAACAATTGAAATTATAATAGAAAAGGAATATGGTTGGGTTTTTCCCTTGTGGGTTTCTCCTTGGTCATTGGACCTAAATCCTCTGTGTCCCATTGTATTCTTGGTTTTATTCTAATATGCATTTGATTTATTTTCTATCTACATTTTCTTATCTACTATTGCAACATAAATAAGTTTTGTAATAAGTGATTTCTATAGCATAAAACATCAAAATTTGAACATGGTATCAAAGCTTTGGTGAAGAAAAGCTCCATTTTCATCTCTCTATCCGCATAAATATATACTGTTGTGTACTCCATTTGCAACTCTCTTTTTGTTGGAATATCTCTTGTTGTCCACTTCATTTCCAACGCTCTTTTTGCTGAAATATTTCTTCTCTTTCACTCCATTTGCAAACAATTTTCTAATAAAATATATCTTGTTGTACACTCTATTTACAACCCATTTTTTTCTAAAATATCTCTTGCTATTCACTCTATTTACAGACCATTTTCTGCTGAAATATCAAGTGTTGTCCACTCTATTTGCAGCTCACATTTTGCTGAAATATTACAGCTAAATTTTACTGTTGAAATTTACTACTACCATTCTTCTAATATTTCAAGGAACCAAGATATGATAGTCATTTTACAGATAGTAATTAAGGTGTTGCGTGTGTTTAATAGTTGTGGTTTTGGTATTTGTTGATGCACACAAAAGTAAAGATTAGTTTTACTTATGTTTATGCATGTGCAAGAAAGTGTTGTATTGAAAACAAGTATAATGCATAGAAGGTTATGAAAGAATAAATGATAGAAATTGAATGTTGAAGATAGGGGGATTTTGAATCTCTCACATTATATGAAAATGTCATAATCTTATAGGTTTTGGTAATTTTGATATTAAAGTTTACTAACAATAGTGGTTGTAGGTAAGAATCATGACTTTGCAAAAGATGGAATGATAGTTTTCTAAACTAACCTAGTTTGCAATGATCAAAGATGGAATATAACTAATATAATTATAGGTAATTTATTCAATATGTATAGTTATTATTACATGGATTCACTTTGAAATCAAGATTTGAAGATCTTTATAAATTCAGTGGAAGACCTATCTATGCATTGATTTGTGATAAGTAATCATCAATGTAAACTGTGGCACCAAAAGTTCACTCATCTTCCTTATAAAGCATTACCTCATATGAGAAAGATGGTTTCCATTTTCCAAAATCTGTGAGATTAGAGTGGATCATGATGGAGTTTTCCAAGTGGTGTTCAAGAAGATGAATTTCTTCTGCTAATGACATATGATTGATGGATGGCGGTAACTAATAGAGGTTGAATCAAGAGGGAGCTAACAACTTTCTTCGATACCCATTAAAAATAAGTAATTTCAAGTCTTATGTTGTTTATTTGTGTCACTTCTCTTGTTTAGATTTATCTTTATAGATCATTGGTTATTCTTCCTGCATGAATATTTCAATGATTCTTTCACTAACTTCTTCAAGATGGGGATGTGATCAAGAAAAGAAGATCCTGAAGGTCATCAAGGTGTAGAATAGTGCTGGAAGAGTAAACTCCAAGAGGAAGCTAGTGCAAAGATAATGAAGGAGCCACTCTCACATCTAGAAAAGAAAGAAAGACTTGCCTCATCACTAGCTATAATTTTATTATGTTTATTTACTTTGCAACGGTTTCTCTTGCTCTTGTTCTGGGATCAACAAGTACATTTGATGAATGTAAGAACCAAGTCCTTTGTATCGAGATTGAGGAAGATATTAAGCCATCCCATGACTTGAGTGGACATGAAGTGGACAAGAGCTTAATACTTCTGCAAGGAAGTTGGAATCAGGAAAGAGACCACAATACCATATAACCCAGAAAAAAATGGTGTGGATAAGAGAAAGAATAGAACTATCATGGAAGAAATTAAATCTATGGGTAGAAGCTACTAACACAACTATTTATGTTCAAAATATATCTCCTCACCGTGCCCTAAAAAAAAAGACTCTAGAAAAAATCTTCTCTGGTGAAAAACCCAAGGCTGGGCACTTGAGGATATTTCGTTGCATTGTCTACTTCCTTGTTCCAAAAGAAAAGAGGAACAATATTGAATCTTTGGGTAAGAAAGGATGTTGATAAACATGCTTCTCCTAGAGGAAACTTAAGAGAAATTAAGAAACCATCTTGGTTCCAAGGATATGTTGTAGCCATGAACAACATTATTCAAGTTGAATCATGCACTTTTGAAGAAGCTGTGAAGACTCAAGTGTGGAAAGATGCAATTTCTGAAGAATATGAGTCCATCATTCATAATGATGTATGGGGAGTGGTTCAAAGATCCCAAGGTAAATCTGTTGTATCTTCCAAATGATTATATAAAATTAAACACGGTGTTGGTGACAATATTGAAAATATAAAGCTAGATTTGTGGCTAGAGGGTTCTCTTAGAAAGAGGGAATAGACTATGATGAAATATTTGCACCCGATTCTCGTTATACAATCATATGAGCTATTGTGTCTCTAGTTACTAGCCAAGGATGGTCCCTTCACCAAATGGATGTGAAGACTATTTTTTTGCATGGCTTCCTAAGGAAGAATTATTTGTGGAGCAACCACAAGGCTTTGAAGTACATGACCATACAAATCATGTAATAAATCACTCTATGGTTTGAAACAAGGTCCAAGAGATTGGTATGCCCACATCGATATCTTATTAATGAATCTTGGTTTTACTAGAAGTAATGTTGATCCAAATCTTCACTTCAATAGAGTCCAAGGTATGCCTTTGATTTTAGTATTATATGTTGATGATTTATTTCTGATCGGTAGTGAACCTCTTGTCCTCCAGTGTAAGAGTGAGTTAACTTATGAAATTGAAATGAAAGATCTTAACTTAATGCACTACTTTCTGGGTCTTGAAGTATGACAAACCTGGTGAGATTTTCCTTTCTCAAGGAAAATGTTTTCTCAATCTACTTGAAATATTTGGTATGAGATAATGTAAATCCATGAATACGCCAATGGAGATGAACTTCAAGAAGCTATGTGGTGAAGCTATAGGTCCTGATTTGAAAAATAATTCTGAGTATGGTTAACTGATTGGGGCACTGATGTGCTTAGTGAACACTAGACCAGACATATGTTTTGTGGTCAATACTCTAAGCCAATATATGATTAAACGATCTCATGCACACTAGATTGACACAAAGCATGTACTAAGATACATGCATGGGACCATCAATTTGGAATTGAAATATGCCGCTGGTGATATAAGACTACATGGATACCAAGATGTTGATTGGGTTGGTAACTCTACTAATAGTAAAAGAAAATCTAGGTGTTGCTTCAACTTAGGATCCACTATGGTATCTTGAATGAGTAGGAAGCAAAATACTATAGCCCTCAGCACGATTGAAGCTGAGTACATTGCTGCTAGCATGAACAGCTATGAGGAAGTATGGTTCAAGAATCTCTTTGGAGAGATGTTTAAGCATGTTCTAGACAAAACAATTTGATAATAAGAGTGGGATTCAACTTGTAGAAAATATCATGTTCCAAGACAAGTCCAAGCATATTTAGATCAAATATCACTATATCTGGGATATGGTGCAAAGAGGAGAAATAAGGCTACATCATATAACGATTGATGGTTAGGACGCCGACATTCTTACCTAGCCTTTGTTGAAAGGAAATTTCTTGGTTTTCAAAGAGAAACTTGGAATGACAGATCTAACCCTTCCTAGAGAGGGTGGTCATGTATGATAAGCCTTGGATATGCAAGATCCTTGTCATGTCTTGAGAAGTGGATCCCACCAAGCAGTGATGAGCCTTGAATGCATGAGATCCTTGTCATGTGTTTACAAGTGGATCCCCCCAAGCAGTGATGAGCCTTGGATGCACAAGATCATTTTTATCTGTTGATAAATGGACCCTCCCAAGAAGTGATGAGCCTTGGATGTGTGAGATCCTTGTCATGTGTTGACAAGTGGATCCACCCAAGAAGTGGTGATCCAAAATGGATCTAGAATAGACTTCTAAGTCTAAATTATTCCTCACAGAAGAAAATGAAAGTCAAAGGATGCTCCTGGAAATAGTCTCATTGTAGATATCTCTCCATTTTGAATCTAACACAATTTGAATGGGCGAAAATGGACTTCGGATGAAGAAGTTATTGTAAATAGAAATTGCCCATTGTCCTTTGAAAAGGAGGAATTTTCTTATTAAATGGGACTGAGGAGAAATAAAGGATTTCTAAAGAAAATCACATCGGAAAGGGTTAAAAGGGCAGACTTAGACCAAAGGTCGGATGGACCCCCAATCAGCGATCTCCGATATATCGGATCAGAGGTAGGTTTCCATGCGATATCGGGACCCTGGGCGAGCCGATTGCGATATGCGACGATCAGGCGATTGGAGGAGCTGAGACATAGACCCACGCCAGCAGTGAAATGCTGATGCGATGGGGCCAATAGGGATATGCGATATGCTGATATTTGTGATCGGCAATCAGGATCACAACCATACAAAGGGGCCGTTGACATGCGATATTGTGATGAGCGATGATGCGGTCGTATCTAGACCATTGGATCGTGAGCTTGATCGAATGGTGCATATTGCATTGCTATTTTGTTAAGTCCATGGACTTGGACCTCCCGCTTCCCCAGGCTCGATAAGGATTATAGATGCAACTGCATAAATTTTGAGATCCGTATTTTCAGATTTTCTATGTATTCCTTTGTATTTGGGTATTTTTACCTCCCGCCTGTGCGATCGTGATTTGCGATGAAAGGATGGACCCAAGAGGGATATAGATGTGATTGAATGCATTTTGAGATCTGGTTAAATGCTCCAATCCTGTATTTTCGATAGTTTTCTTGTGTGTTGCGTTATTTGGCTATTTCTGCAGGAGGAAGGCCAAACGGTTGGGTTTCCTGTGCCCCCTGATTCATTGCAATGGGAAACTTATTCTTTTATGGAAATGTGTGGTTTTTCCATGATGGAGGACTGTAACTGATGTGTTACAAATACACAGAGAGCACCATTGACCAAAGGTCGCTTAAGAGTCGCTGGAAGGTTGCCAAGAGTCGCTTGGAGGTTGAGCGAAATAAAGAGGCACACACAGGCTGAGAGAGGCTCAGAGAGAGCCAAGAGCCAGAGCTAAGAGCCAGAGCTAGAGCCAGAGCTGAGAGCATGTCAAACAGGTATATATGTAAATTTTTGTGAAGCAGATGTAATTTCACATTTATTTGAGCAACCTTGGATCAATGATCAAGGAAGAGAAGTTCAAACTACCTTCTGTAACCTTCTCAGCAGGAGTTCTGCATGAAGTCAAGGAGGAAAACAGTTCTCCCCAAGAGGACCAACACATCAAGGAAGGAAAGTGGTCAAAGGCTTTGGTCCAGAGGCACTATGCAAGGCAAGTGTATGGAGGTTGAAAGAAGAGGGTGTATGGAGGTTGAAAGAAGAGGGTGCTGTTACTCTCATTTACTGTTCAGATCAGTATGTCAGTCTTTTGGAGACCAAAAGTTCTTTTAGTGGGAAGGTGTGAACCAAAATGGATCTGGAATAGACTTCTAAGTCTAAAGTATTCCTCATAGAGGAAAATGAAAGTCAAAGGATGCACCTGGAAATAGTCTCATTACAGAGATCTCTTCATTCTGAATCTAACGCAATTTGAATGGGCGAAAACGAACTTTGGATGATGAAGTTATTGTAAAAAGAAATTGCCCATTCTCCTTTGAAAAGGAGGCATTTTCTTATTAAATGGGACTTAGGATAAATAAAGTATTTCTAAAGAAAATCGCATCAAAAAGGGTTAAAAACACGGACTTAGACCAAAGGTTGGACGGACCCCCGACCAACGATCTCCAATATATCGGATCAGAGGTAGGTTGCCATGCGATATCGAGACCCAGGGCGAGTTGACTGCGATATGCGATGATCGGGCAATTGGAGGAGCCGAGACATAGACCCACGCTGATAGAGATACGCCGATGCGAAGGGGCTTATAGTGATATGTGATATGCCGATATCGGTGATCGGGATTGCAACCATACAAAGGGGCCGTTGACATGCGATATTGCGATGAGCGATGATGCGATCGTATCTGGATCGTTGGATCGCGAGTTTGATCGGACGGTGGAGGATTAATGGCGCATATTGCATCACTGTTTTTTTAAGTCCATGGACTTGGAACTCCCACCTATGCGATTGCAATATGCGATCAGACATATACCCGATAAGGATTATAGATGCGATTACATAAATTTTGAGATCTGTATTTTCAGATTTTCTATGTATTCCTTTGTATTTGGGTTTTTTGACTTCCCGCGTGTGCGATCACGATTTGCAATGATAGGACATACATGAGAGGGATATAGATGTGATTGAATGCATTTTGAGATCTGGTTAAACGCTCCAATCATGTGTTTTCGATAGTTTTCCTGTGTATTGCATTATTTGGCTATTTCCACAGGAGGAAGGTTGAACGGTTGGGTTTCTTGTGCCCGCCGATTCATTGCAATGGGAAACTGATTCTTTTATGGAAATGTATGGTTTTTCCATGATGGAGGACTGTAACCGATGTGTTACAAATAAACAGAGAGCACCATTGACCAAAGGTTACTTAAGAGGTTGCTGGAAGGTTGCCGAGAGTCGCTTGGAGGTCGAGCAAACTACAGAGGCACGTAGAGGCTGAGAGAAGCTTAGAGAGAGCCAAGAGCTAGAGTTAAGAGCCAAAGCTAGAGCCAGAGCTGAGAGGTAGAGCCAGAGCTAGAGCTAAGAGTCAGATCCAGAGCCAGAGTCGAGAACCAGAGCCAGATCCAGAGCCGAGAGCCAGAGCTAGAGCCAGAGCCGAGAGCAAGCGCCAGACCCAGAGCCAAGAGCAAGCGCCAGAGCCAGAGCCGAGAGAAAAACAAAGAGATCAAATGGTCAAGATGTTATTGGTGTCCAAAGTGTGCTGAAGACAAAACAAGGAGTTCCAGATACAAAACATAATTCTGAGGGAGTTAGAGAAGCTAGAAGCTCAAGAAGCTCAGAGCACTGACTGAAGGAGTCAAGTCCAGAGAGGCCTAGATCTATCTGCAAAGTGAGGACAGATAACGGGATAAGATGGTAATATAAACCCATAGGTTTAGTGTAAACCAATGGATTTGAGCGTGGAGCTTGTAAAATAATTTAATCCATAATCCCAAAGAGCCTAGTTGAGTTGACTAGAACTCAAGGAGACGTAGCCCAAGATATCAGGGTGAACTCCATATTAAGCTTGCTGTCTTGTGGTTGGTTTATTTGCTACATATTATTGTTGTCATGTGTATGATGTTTATTGCTGCACTATTTCACTGTTACATGATGCATATCAGTTTAAGAAAATGAACATAAGCACTCAAACAGTCTAAGGAAAAACACAAGCATACACCTATTTTCAAGCACTTTTTAATTCCGCAATTGGTTAATCATAAGGTATTAGAAATATTTAAGCTTTGGGAGTGGGAGAGGTTCTTTTAAGCTAACACGAAGCTTTTAGTGCCCCATTTTCAGATCAAGTGGTGCGACTTGGATGTGTGGTATCCTTGTCATTTCTTGATAATTGGACCTCCCCAAGCAGAGATGAGACTTGGTTGTGCGAGATCCTTTTCATGTGTTAACAAATGGACCCCCCCAAGCATAGATGTGACTTGGTTGTGTGAGATCATTTTCAAGTGGGTTATCCCCCCAAGCATATATGTGACTTGTTTGTGTGAAATACTTTACAAGTTGGTTATCTCTCCAAGCAAAGATGTGACTTTGTTGTGTGAGATCCTCGACAAGTGGGTTATCCCTCCAAGTAGAGATGAGACTTGGTTTTGTGAGATCCTTGTCATATGTTAGCAAGTGATAATTCCCCTAAGTGAATATAGGTTTATATATTATTCTACCCTATTGTCCGTGGATATAGGGTGGTATTCGTAGCTCCCTTTTGATGATTCTTCTTCATTAGAGTGATATATCATTGTTCTAGGTGATATAGAGCATAGATGAAGAGAGATGAGTAGAGAATGAAGAGATCTTTTGTTGCAGAAAGAAATTACTCCCTAGCTGAGAGGGAGTGTTGAAACTTTGGCAGCTCAGGGAGGAATTTCTAAAATTAAAAAGTCTAAAAATAGAATTTCTAAAAATAGAAAGTCTAAAATTAGAAAGTCTCGAGATAGTAAATCACCTTGAATCAATTGTAAATCAAGTATTGTTGATGGAAAATCCCTTTTGATCGTTAATCAATCCTAATAGTTGAATTTTGACTTATGTTGGAAATAATACTGAGAGGGGGGGGGGGGGGGGGGGGTGTGAATCAGTATTAGAAAATCAGATACTTTTTCATTTTCACACTCAGATTCATATACGCAACTTCAGTTAAGGGAATACGCGTATATACGCGACTGTATTAAATGCAACAAGCGTATATGCAGCAGTCTTATGATTCAGTCAGCTTATCTTCAGTAAATGCATCAGAACATTATTAACCACATTAATAGTAAAGAGGTTTAGTAAAACAATACAGATCATCACACATAAGAAGCACACATGAACACCATGATATAAGGTGGAAACCCAATGTGGGTGAAAACCACCTGCTACAATTCGTCTCTTTCTTCCTTTAATAAGAAACTTCTTTTACAATGTACTGGTGCAGTCCTTTACCAGCACGTAGGCTACAACCCTCTCTCGTTTTCCAGCTACTTCTGGAAGGGAGCTACAACCCCCTTAGCTCTTGTACTAGCGGATATACTAGTACGTAGGTGCTGACCTACAGAAGGTTGCAACCTTCTTTTCTTCAGGGATCACGTTTCATCAATTTTCAGACTGGATCCATAAGTACAAAACAATCACTGCTGCAATACAATCATCAACTTATACTTGCATCATAAATCTCTAAATCACCCAATACTGAATCACTGAAACCCTATCATCAAAAACACAGAACGCAAACCAGAGCCTAGAACTCTGCAACAACCAGTAGAATCAACAGCAACCTGAAATACCAAATCTCATAATGCATACGCTACTTTACTATATCAAAACCACGTGTATATGCACTTTCACCTCATACAACCCGCGTACAGATCTAAAGATAATTAGTTGTACCTTCGATGTTATATCAACCCAATCCAAGCAGCACAAACAAATAACCAGCGATACTAGATCTTCACACTTCGTCAGACATTCATTCCTTGCGCCATATTTTTTGTCTAATGATCTTCTCCTTATATAGGTTAGGCTTCTCTCAATACCATGGTCCAAAACCATGTAGAAACAATACTATGAACCCAATACTTGGGGTCGTCACTTTGGACCAGATACTATGGACTAGATACCACGGACCAAAACCATGATTTCCAACATGTACGCACCTTTACTTCTATTAACCCGTGTGTATACGTGTACGCTCCTTCTGCTCTGCTAACCCACGTATATACACACTTTATTCACGGTCAACCTGCGTATATCTCTCTATTTACCTGCTGCACTATGATCTGTCCTCTGAGTGAGTTGCCATCAAGGACAACACTTGAATCATAATGCCAACAATATTACATTTTATACATGGGTTCACCTAGTCCAACTAGCATATACAAGCAGGTTCACTATACAAAATGAGTGTATATGTATGCATGCACTTTCACAAGAGGAAAAGCATGTATGGGATGGAAAATTAAGGAAAAATAAAGTTAAAGAATACCATGGGTCCATACCATGGTATTAGCCCACAATATTGAGTGAAATGATGGTTACTTGATCCCGTCTAAGAATACCACATGTTCTAAGTGTTTTTTGGTCCGAGGTATAGAGAAAGGCTAAAACTATATAAGGAGGAGAAGATCAAAGGGCTAGGTGTGCAAGTGAAAGGGTTTTTCATGAATATTTCTCTGTGAAGTATATCTTATGTTGTAAGGGCTATGGTTATGATAGATCTAAAATATCTTGTGCACCTTTTGATACAATGTTGGATTAGGATCATGAGACCTAAAATGACTCATCATTGCATGATCTGATAATTTCTGGGCTAGATATGAATGCTAACGCATGTTTTATCCTATAAATGTTATGATCTAGGTATGACTGAAGTCTGAAACAACTGTGAAGTTTTAAGTTATTATTTGTTGATCTATATGCTTGTTCACCTTGGTGAAGGTGCGCATACATGCTGGTTCGACACCTCCAAGTAGCGTATGGAGAAGAAAATATTTGCTGCTGAAAGATGACTGATCTATCTGATTAGTGTTGTTGTTTTACTATTGTCTATCAATGATTTCTTCATTATATTTGAAAGTAGAACTGATTGTATAAGGAGATTGATTTTGATTGATTTATTGATTGAGGAAGAAGGGTGATCTTTGCTACTATCTATTTAGAAGGCTGTAATTTGATAGTAGATCTTTAGAATATTCTGGTTGGTACAGTTTTGATTAAGAGGTTTTTATGATTCAATATTTTTGAAGGTATACATAGGTTTGGTTAAAGGAAGTAGCCTATACACGCAGGTTGGCTTCACTAAAGTAGCATATACATTCTGACATATGATTTTTGAGGTTGCAGTTGGTTCTGACTATTGATGTAGTGTTCTCGGTTTAGCTCTGTGTTCTGGTGAAAATGATGTGACTATTCAGTTTGACTGATAATTGGTAGATGCACTTATTGCAGTGGTGATTAATTTAGCGCTTCAATGTTATTGATGGGTCCAATATGAAAATTTGATGAAATGTGGCCTTCATATTGTGTTTTTATGTACCAAGAGTATCCAGTCTAAAAATTTATGAAATTTGGTTCTTGGAGGAAGAGTGAAGCTAGTAGCCTTCTGTAGGCTAGCGCTTATGTACTGGTAAACATGTTAGCTAGTTCAAGAGCTAGGGGGTTGGAGCTCCCTTCCAATAGAAGCTGGAAAATGAGAGAAGGTTTTAGTCTTCAGCAGGTCTGCCTGCATATTGGAAAATTCTACACTATTACAAAATTTGTAAACACTTTTTATTATAAGAAAATTGAAGACTGAGATGACAACAACGGTGGATTTTCACCACATTGGGTTTCCACCTGAAAAATCCTGGTGTTCATGTGTGATTCTTATGTGTGTTTATTTATTCTATTCTTATTGCATTTGTTTACTGCTTCATGCATCACACTCTAATTTAAGACAATGAATTAGGTGTTTATTACATATATGTTGGTTTCATGTTTATAGTCACATACATATGCTTGTTGGTTTCAATAAGGTAGCGTATACTGTTCAGAAAATGAAGAAATAATTGTGAAAGTTAAAATACTGATTCACCCCCTGTCAGCATTTTTCCCAAAAATTGGTATCAAAGCAGGTACTTCAAAACAAGCTTGATCGCTTGAAGGGAGATCTCTCAAGATGAACAATCACGAAGGCATGGGATCTAGCAGACCACCTATATTCAACGAAAATAACTTATCATATTGGAAGATAAGAACCAGAGCATATTGTGAGTCACTTGGAGCTGATGTTTGGGCAATTATGGAAGTAGGATACCAATATACAATAGCAGTCCCAATAGATCTAGCTGAAAAGAAAGCATATGAAAACAATGCCAAAGCCGTCAATGTGTTATTGGGAAGTCTACTAGAATCAAAATTCATCAAAGTCATGCCTCTCAACACAGCCAAATAAATATTGGACAAAATCATTCAAAGCTATGAAGGAGACTCCCACGTTAAACATGCTAATCTCCAAACTCTCAGAAATCAGTATGAAACTCTCAAGATGCATAGTGATGAAAGTATTGCTAGTTAATTTTTATGGGTAGATGAGATTATAAATTGTATGAAGAATCTAGGTGAAGAAATAAAGGAGGTTACTTTAGTGGAGAAAATTTTGAGATCTTTGTCTTCTAAACTTGAGTCAAAAGTATCTGCCACAGAAGAGAAGCAAGATCTTCAATCTATTACTATTCTTAAACTTCATGCAATTTTAACTGCCTTGAAGTGAGGAAAGGAGGTCCATCACATATTAGAGAAGCCACTTTTAAAGCTTCAACAAAGGGAAAAGATAAGGAAGATCTCAAGGAATCAGGATATATTTTAGAAGAAGATGAGCTAAACTTTGTTAAGAAGTTTCAATGGGGTTGCGAAATATTCAGAGGTAAGCTTCCATTCAAATGTTTTACTTGTGGTAGAGTTAGCCATTATGCTTCTAAATTCCCTCAATAAGATAATCATGAAAAAGGAAAGGAGTTTGCAAAAGTTAATGGAAAACAATTTGTTAATAGAAGAAGTTATTATACTCATGAAGATAGTGATGGCTTGTCTAATAGTAATGAGGATGAATCTGAACAATATTCTAAACTACTCATGGTTTATGACAATGATGGTTTTATGGATGCCTTAGAAAAGGAAGATTTTCTTCAAGAAATTACTCAACTTCAAATATGTTTGGAAGAAAAGAATATGGTCATAGGCACTTTGACACATAAACTCACTGAAAGAGAAAAGCACCTTGAAAAATTAGAATGTGAAGTAGTGGGTCTAAGAAAATAACTTGAGAAGACAAAATCTCTTAATCTTAGATTTACTAAAGGATAAAAAACCTTGGAAGAAATCATCAAGGTTCAACGTTCTCCACTTATAAAGAGTGGTCTTGGATACACTGGAGAAACATCCCAACCATAAAAAGCCTTCAGTCAACACCAGAAGCTAGCTTGATGTAGCAAAAACCAGGGAACAATGCGTCAATATTCAACAAAAGCATAAATGTACTCCCTTGGTAGATCATGCTCATTTTCCTGCAAGGGTGAACATCAATAGAAGCACCAGTCAAAAGGTGAACAACAACAAAATATTTTTTGACCACAAAAGCTTCTTCTTTAATGGACAATGTTTTCCATGCCATAACTTTGGTCATAAAGCTACTCAATGTGTTTTTTACAAGACTATTGTTGAGCTAATTTATTAACACAAATTAACACAAGTATTTAATTATCAATCTAGGTTGGTAAAACTTAGAGGCAAGTCCACAATTTATGGATATCAGATGCAACCAACCTTAGAAGATAAAATTTGAAGAGTTAAGGATGTGAGGGATGAGGCTCCTAACTTAGGCGAACTAGGTTGTCCTTCCATACAATACTATTTCATGAAGTTAAATCCAAATCATTAATTAACAATGGTTTATGATGTAGAAGATGTAAAAGAAGAGGCTCCTAACTAAGGAAGACCAGATTGTCCTTCTTTACAATTCTACTAATCATAATCACCATTGCTTCAAGCCAGAAATGCAGAAATAACATCAAATAAGAAAGGGAGAATGAAATCCAATTTTAGTTCAAGATCAAATAAAAGGGGAATTTAACTTAAATTCCTGTGTGTCCCTTCACATGTATATTAGAATTAAACCAATATTCATTCAGCAATCATCACACATTAATTCGAATAAGAAAATTTGAAACAAAACAAGTACACAAATCTAAAGCAACTAGTTCATGAAAATTAATTTAGCTTAACAATGAAGTATACTTAGCTTGGAGTGGGGGCCCTCCACCCTTTCCTTGCACAATTGAGGCTGCTATCAATGATAAAACTTCAATCAATCATCCACACCAATGAAAAGAAAAATGAAAGTAGAACAGGTTCTTCTAATTAATCTCCAATATCCAAATGTCTCAGCATAAAGCTATATAAAAATTACATATCATAAGCCTTCAAAGTCTTGGCTTAAATAGAAGACCATGAAACAAAATGATCTAAAGTCTCTCTAAGAGCTATATATATTCATACCCATCTATCCAAGTTGAATCCATCCAATCTATCACTAGAAATATGGACAATCCCATGAAATCATAAAACTGCCCTATTTCCTAGGGATTTTCAAGATGACTAGTCATGTTTGACCAGCTTTGATTGGGCCTGATTTAGCTTTTTTTGACCAAACTAGTTGGAATTAGTTTAGTCCTAGTTCCCAAGCTTTCCATTCATGTATCTATCTTGAGCCCAAGTGTCCTGCAAATATGTCATCCACATAGCCATTACGAGAATTTCTGATTCTGTCCAAAAATACTCTTAAAACCCAATTTTTGCAAAAATATCTAAAAATTGAAAAACATAATTTATTTCCTTGAATATGCATAATAAGGTAAAAATAAGGTGTATATGGATGGTATATGGTGGAAAATGATGGAAATTAGGTGGATTTTAATAAGCAAAATTTGATAAAAAACGAGGGCCAACATCTCCCCCTTGCTTACTCTCAAGCATGTCCTCATGCTTGCCTCTGTCTCCTTGACCTTTTGCTTCTATATGTGGACTAGCCTACTGATGTACCTGTGGCTCTGACACTTGAAGATGAAGCTTTCTCTTGAGCTACCTGTAAAAGGATATCTATGCCTTCATGTGCTTTTTCTCCTTCCTTGTAGATGACATTCTTTACTTTTTCTCCTTTCTTTTCCTCTATTTTTCTAAAAAGAAATTTCATCATTTCTCTTTGAATTGTTGTCCTTTGTAGTATTCTTCACCTATTAGTGGAAAAATTGTGGCTTGGGCTATGTATTCTAGAGTGATGGGAACAAGAATGTCTTTGATGTGTGATGAGGTTTCACCACCAATAGAAAAATACAAAAACTTTACACTATTCCTCCTCTGATGATAAACACCAAAAATAACACCAATAAATCATTTTGGATGAGCAGCTTCAGAGAAGACAACAAATACAGCTTGAATTTTGTAGTAAATTCTGACACAACATTCATGTCTCTTTTAGATTAGCAATATCAACAAATTTACTTAAAGGAACCAATATCCATTTGCTCTCACATCTCACTAAAAGAAGCCAACCTTGCAATGTTGCACAGTCACAAAGAAAACACGAATCGATCAAATCAAAGCTTCTTTCACTTGTGCAGGGGTTTTTTGATTGTATAATTCCTCTACAAAATAGCTAATGCCAATCCTTTTTATGACTAAGCATTCACTTTCAATTTAGCCACTATTTTACCCACACAATCTGCAAAATAGGTGTTCAAATAACCATAAAAATATCCCGAATAGAAATGAATTTGAGAAAACTGTCCATGTGGAGCCTAATTAGGCTTGTTCTAAAGAAAATCCATGTTTTCGTTTTTCAAATTTCAGTTTTATTTGCTCAGAAAAGCAACGAAAAATAGTGGCTTATTAATAATTTCGAATTTTTAAAACTATAGTTGAATTGTTTCATCTCCAGAAGGCAATAGTGAACCAACTCTTCCAATATTTAAACCACCAAATTCTTCCTCTCCAGCTGTTTCACTATTTGACTTATTTGAATGCAGAATATTACATGTGGAATTTGGGATAGATGATCCTAAAAGACAACCTTTCTGTGAGACAAAGACCTATACTAAAAATGAACTTGATAGATTTGACGATATCAATGTATCTATTGCATGAACAACTCCTTCTTTCATGACCAACTTGGGAAATGTATCATGAATTTTTTTATAAGAAATTCTGCTATCTGTAGATCAGGGATCAAAACATGGGGATCTTTCCATGTCAGAATTGTTTCAGGGAAAACTAGTGTCTTTTCGATCGACTAACCCTCTAGGATTGGCTGTTATCCTAGAAACAAACAATCAAAGCAATTTAGGATTTCTTCTATGTGTGATAGATAAGAGAGAGGCAAAGGAACCAACCTGGATCTTTCGTTTGGCTCCTTGCTTGATCTCTCTCCCCCTTGACAGATCTTGCAACTCCTCTCCTAGTTATCCCGCTTAGAAAATACCTATAGAAACATAGTAACAAAACACCATCAAAGCATCTTGATCTATTATATCATAAGCATTGCAGAATTAGAAATACAATGGCATTCATAAATAATAACATTCACAATTGTGCAGTTGTATGGAAAAAACCCAAAGAACTTTATTAAATAGAAGGGAGAATTACAACCCAGCTGTCTGATCCAGCGTCATCCTCCCAGCATCAAAGCCCTCTTCACCTCATGAAAAGCAAGATTACACCAACAATACATTGCTCTTTCTCAACGTCAAACTATCAACACTTCCTTGCAAATTACAAAATTCCACCCTCTAGATCTCTTAGATGAGGGATCCATTTATAGATGTGTGTAAGGGTGTGAGTCATCTCTGGGGTTTTGATGAGTGCCATGCCACTTGTTGTTTTTGTTCCACTTGGAGATTTCTTGGATTTCTTACTCATCCCTGGGCAAATTCAGAGAGGCAAGTGTCAGAGGAGAAGTTTCCAGAAGATTCCATGAGCATCCACTTAGCAAATTGTCTTGTATATTTCTCCAGCCTTGCTCATCGCACCCTATAGAATGCCTCTTCAGTATGCATCACACCTAGCTAGTGTAGGAGTCAGTATGCATCACACCCTGACAGTGGAGCAATCATTATGGTCCTTTTTTGCCAGTTCTGGATGGGTTTTTAGGTGGAACTTTTGGGGAATGATGTAACCAATTGACTATGATCCTTCAGGGTATGAAACAACACTTTTATTTAAAGAGCCCTAGTTTATCGACATATAAGATTGGGGTTGAAGTGCCCAAATATTTCTATAACAATTATTCCCTAAAGCATGAAGTTGTAAATCTTTTGATGTCGGGTGAAATGCTTTATCATGAGGATCCGAGGTTTTCGAAATTGGAAGGTGACTTGTATAAGATACAATACAATACATAATCATAATATAATTTTCATGATCTAGTTGAGGCGATCATTCCCATGCTCAACTTTATAAATTCATTTGATGTACATAGAAAAGATAGTCGTCTGCATATGCAGACTGGTGATTCTTCATCATCCCTGGCTCAAATGACCATCTATGTAGCTTCTGTGTACATTTTATGTCTTCATTTCCTTGAATGTATTGTAGTCCAGACGGATGAAACTAGATCCAGGGTCTTCAAAACTTGTTCAATCTTCGCCCAATGTACAAGTCAATCCATGTGAAGAAATGTTCTGAAGCCGAACATGTAAAGACATTGCCTGATTACCAATCAATAATGTGAGTCGTTAAAAGACACGAGAGGAATCACTGATAATGATGATGACCCTCAAGGCACTACAATACAATTAATGTGGTGTGAATATATGATTTGATGTTGAACACCATGCGAAATCTTTCGGTCGAAGGCCACTGATGTCAACATGCCGTCAGAAGTGAGAAACTTGCCATTGAGGCATGCAAGCTTCAAAGTACTGAAAGGGGTGTTTCTAAGTCAACTTCTTGGATAATGAGTTGATGTCGACAACAAGTGACCCATTTTAGGAGGGCCGTAATGTATCCCACATCCATGACACGAATCGAAGCAAATGATCTTATGGAGGCGAAAACGATTTGACGACACAAAGTCTAGGAATGGCGATCATGAAAAATGCAAGGTGAAGGTATTGCAGTAGATGAGGCATTAACTGGATGGTGGTTTCTCAATTGAATGACTTCTCTTCAACATATCGACGACACTGAGATAAATTTGTAGCGATAACCCCAACAGATGGATAGTGTGGAATACCAATGGTGAAATGACCAGTGAACGGAATAACCTAACCCGACTCAATCATGGTGATGGAGTGAAAGTGTCATGTTCAAGAGCGAGCTGCTACCATAAAATTCTTCAAGTTTTCTTCCCTTTTTCCCCAGTCATTACTAACCATTACTTCTTTATTTTTTCAAGCTTGAGGAGGATAACATATGCTTGTTCTATAATTTTCCCTTCGGGAAAACCTGTCGCTATATTTTAGCAAGTCTAGTGATAGTGAAACTCGTCCTTGTCTAGGTGGACAAGTTTTTCGCTATTGTTTTAACGAGTTTAACAATAAAGACAACTCAGTCCTTTTCATGTTTAGAGAGTTTGAAAAGGGACAAAAAGGAAACTCCAACAGTTCTTTTTCATAGCATAATCCCTTAAGTTTGGAAAAGGATAAAATAATACAAAAGGGATGAATTTTCGATCACTTTAGCGAGCCGAAAAGAAAAGCACTTGAACTTTTTCATGAGATAATCCATCAGGTCCAAAAAATATTAAAATATATAGGAGGGATGGCACTTCCAATCACTTTAGCGAGCTGGAAAGGCCAATAGGTCGACAACCTTTCCATATTTAACGAGTCTAAAAAGAGTTTAAAGGAGACTCATTTTTTGAGGAACAAGTTGTGTTTAGGGTAGCAATTGGTTCTGGGTAAGCTTGGAACTTCTCAAAACATGGTGATGTGAAGAAGTTGGCTAACAGGACCACTCGTCGCAGTTGGTCTTCAAAAGGGTAAACAATCAAGTGGAAGCATATGATCAGTGAAATCGATGGAAGTGATGGTAGGAACACAGCCAAGGCTCAAAAGGCTGATATCATGGCAATCGCAAAGGTTATTTACCAAAGGTGGGTTCATTTTTTAATGAGCTTGAACCGTGGGGGGAACTATGCTCAGTGGTAGTTTTATTTTTTAACGGGTTCAAACCATGCAATAAAATATGCTCAGTTGGTAGGTTTATTTTTTAACGAGTTTGAACCATGCGATAACATATGCTCAGGGGTAGGTTTATTTTTTATGTAAGCTAGAAACGACAAAAATAAAAAGCTAGAAAAACAAAACTAAAAAGCTAGAAAAACTAGAAAGCTAAGGAACTACTAAGGTTAGGTAGGATGGTTTTGTCTACGTAACAGACAAAACACTTTCTTTGCTTCATCCGTAGCGCAGACAAAGGTGAATGGTGTGTTAGACCAATCACCTAACCTAAGAAGTTAAAAAGCTAAAAAGCTAAAAATCTAGAAAATGAAATTGAAAAAAAAGGTTGCATGCCCCCAGCATGATGAAAAGGAAATTCTCTAGTAACCATATGGAAACCACTGTGGTTAAGCAGGATGGTTTTTTTTAGTAGTTAGACAAAAATACTTCCTTGGCTTTGTCCACCAAATAGACAAAGGTGAATGGTATGTCAGACCAATCACTTAACTTACAGGGAAACTAATACGGTAGGATGGTTTCGTCCACAAAGTAGAAAAAAACCTTCCTTGGTCTCATCCGCAGCGTAGACAAAATTGAATGGTTTTTCAGACCAATCACATAACCTATAGGGAAACCTATCTTTTTAGCTGGGTTCGTCCACCAAAGTAGACAAGGATGAATGACCCCTAAGCTTCATTACATTTACTAGACTACTCGCGGTAATTAGGTGGATGGAATGAAGGTTGGAGAGACATTCTCGATGCAAAATGACCATTTAGGGATGATGATCGACTTGGAGCTATGCTTGAATCGGGGAAAGAAAGCTGGTCAATAGTGAGAATTTTTCCTTCTTGCGAGAAACACATCACTCGAAAGAGTGTTGAAACCATAGCTTCCATGTTGTAAACATAGTCACATCCAAGGAGTAGATTGTAATCTAATGGTCCTAGGACTACCATCACGTTCAGGTGAACGGTTTTCCTACCCAAAGTTATCGGTAACTTAGGAAGGATCCCTAACAGTCGACTGGTTCCTTTGTTAAAGCCTGACAGATTCCATGTGACAGGCATAAGCGATGGTGAACCAAGCGCTTTCCAAGAAATTGAGGAAAGGATACTCACTAATGCCCCTTCATCTATAATAGTGCCAGACACGATCATTTTGTAAACTTGTACTATGATCGGGAATGGTACATTAGAAGGAAGGAGGGATCTTGCTAGTCCATTCCAATCAAAGGAAGTGACTAGACTACTTAGAGGGGGTACCGAATAAATGGTTGAATTAACCACTTGAGTAGCGGGAATTAGGGGGATTCTCTTCCTGTTGTGAAGGAATGGGTGGATTGCCCCCAAGTTCATCGAACTCTGAAGTGATAAAAAGAATTTGAACGGTATTGTTCTCACTCTCTTTGGGAAGGGTATGATCTTCTGAAGGTAAAACTGGTTCAACTACCATCTTGACCTGTTTACTTTGGTCTAGGATGGACTCAGAAGATTCACTTTCAATGATAGGTGTTTTGACAAATGGTTGAGTTGTGTCAGTCGGATTTTCAACTAGTAAAGGACTTGGGGAGAGTTTCCTGTATCTAGTTGGAAGTCATTGTGGTGAAGTAGGACGGCTATGCAAGACTCTTTTGGCTTCATCCAAGAAAGGACAATGGGAAGGGTATGGTCCCCTTCACATAACCTACATGGGAGTTTGACCTTTCCTTTCTATTCGTAAACTTCGCTATTACTAGTTGATGGTGTGTTGTCAACACGATCACCAGAGTTTGATGACACCTGTTTGTGTGAACAGGGGACCATTCTCTCAAGTTTTGAGGAATGCATAAAAATTCTTGATGAAAATGGTCTCCTCTACAAATTATGCATGGAGATCTGGGTTTGGAAAGTTTAGTGTGTGAATTTTCACCAGATGTTGCATGGTTGCTCCCTTGCTGAAACGAATTCTTCTTCTTCTTCTCCTTCGCTTTCTTCTTCTTCTCAGCCACTAGGTTACTAGCGTCACTATTTTCACCAAGAAAAGAGGAAGAAGGGGATGGAGAAACAAACGAAGAAGAAGGTGAAGGTCAACTTCAGTATCGACTGGATGTTGATTCAGTTGCTAAGGAATTACGGTATTTTAAATGACAGAGGTTGAGAAAATCCAGACTTGCAGGCCAATTGTGATTCTCGAAAGGGACAATGTTGCCATATACAAAGCACCAATATTTCCCCAAGAAGAAAATGGACTAGGATTCCCCTCAAAAGGGATTCCTTGATTGGTGGACTCCATTATCGCAACCCAAGATCAACAAAGGAATAGGGATGTTATTCCGAATTTAATAAATTTTAATGACGCTTTAACGCAACTTTTCTTTTTCAGTTTCTAAGAGTCGAGAAAAAGCTAAAGATGACTCTAGTCCCCTTTGATTTTTAATGAGCTTGAAGTGACAAGTGCTCAGATGGACCTTTTCTTTTAAGGAGTTGAAAAGGAACGAAAGTGACTACTCTGGAAATATAGACAAAGGGATTACCCAACCAATCACAAAACTGCAATATACACCTTGGTGATAAATCAAAGAGAAATTACCAAGGACTTATGTACAACAGTCAATCTTCCAAAATGCTGTGTTCAATGCATTGCGATTGATAGGGCGGCAGACACGGCTTCCTATGGATAAAGGATGTAAGCCTATTATGGTCTCCCAATATATACACGACGTTACGGGGAGCACAAGTTTGTGCTAGTACTTGTCATATCAGAGAGGAGGAATCACCCAACCTTCGATGAAAACAATAGTTACTAGATTTTATGATGCCAAAAAACGTCTCTAGCCTAGACCTCTAAATGTGTTGCGTTAGGTTCCAAAGCGTTGTTAGGTTCATTAAGATTTACTTTAGAGTTGATCTTGTTTAAAGGTTTGCCTTTCAATGGTTCAGCATGTGATGTTGATTTGAAATTCCTAAAAATGCAATCTACAATGATAAACAATCGTTGTTTATTTTGATCAATGAAAATCCTAGCTGCTTGAGAAAGAGAATTGCGATTCTTCCAAAAAAAGAGCAAAGAGCACACACTAAATGCACTTTTCCTAAATCATTTTTCGCACCTAGTCTAAATGCAAATGAAAATGCATGTATTTTTTTCGTTCCCCTTAATTGTAAAATGCCAAAAGGAAAACTAAGTATAGAAAAGATCTGAAATATTTATTTCAAAGCGACATTTCGACAATTTCTTTTTTCAAAATAGAAAGGAAGACTAAATATCACTTTTCAATTTCGAATAGAAAATTCTTTAGAAACTTTGAATAACAAGAAATCAAATCAAATACATGACCAAAAGTTCAATCGACTATTCAGAGAAGGAACACTTTACAACTTCTCTTTTTTGACACAAAATGACAGTTACGACACTTTTTGTATCAAAGCGATAGATTCATTTAAGCAACTTTTCGACCAAGGATTGTAAATGATGGAAAAATACATAAAAACATTTACTAATCCTAATCAATGGAGGCTTATATATGTAATGCAAGCAGGCTTCAGTAATGAGGTACAGTTCATAAGCAGCAAAACAACTAAACAGAACTGAAAACAAGAACAAAAACCCCAAATTCCAAGAAGGGAAATAGGCTCAGTTAGTCATCGCACTTGGGATTCATAGAAACAAGTATGAATCACACTTTCTACACTCAGGAAGTGTAATGCATATTGGTTGACAATGATAGACAGTGGGATGGGCCAGGGAGCACAACTGAGGTGGGTTTTGGCTCAAAATTACACTTGATTTCAGTGAGTTAAGTTGAGCTATGATGGACAGTAAAGAGAAAAGTGCAGATAAATGATCTTGGGAGGTTACTGAGCTACCAAAAAGACATCTAGAATGCTTGTAAGTCAATTGTTTAATTCATAAACTAAACTGGAGATTGACTGAAGCAACATTCATCTACTATGCAATTGCAGAGAAAGAGCAGTTCGAAGGCTATTTGGCTAACTTCAAGCTTTGTCTATAGTTTATAAAACAAACAACAACACACAAACATCTATTCACTCCCCAGTGGAGTCGCCATTTTTTTTTTCTGGGAAAACTAGTGTCTTTTCAATCAACTAGCCCTCTAGGATTGGTAGCTATCCTAGAAACAAAAAATCAAATGAATTTAGGATTTCTTCTATGTATGATAGATAAGAGAGAGGCAAAGGAACCAACCTGGATCTTCTATTTGGCTCCTTGATTGATCTCTCTCCCCCTTAACAGAGCTTGCAAGTCCTCTCCTACTTATCCCGCTTAGAGAATACCTGTAGAAACACAGTAACAAAACGCAGTCAAAGCATCTTGATCTATTATATCATAAGCATTGCAGAATCAGAAATACAATGAACATACAATGGCATTCATAAATAATAACATTCACAATTGCGTAGTTGTATGGAAGAAAACTCAAAGAACTTTATTAAATAGAAGGGATAATTACAACCTAGCTGTTTGATCTAGCATCATCCTCCCAACATCAAAGCCCTCTTCACCTCATGAAGAGAAAGATCACACCAACAATACACTGCTCTTTCTCAACCTCAAACTATCAACACTTCCTTGCAAATTACAAAATTCCACCCTCTAGATCTCTGAGATGGGGGATCCATTTATAGATGTGTGCAAGAGTGTGAGTCATCTCTGGGGTTTTGATGAGTTTCATTCCACTTGTTGTTTTTGGTTCCACTTGGAGATTTCTTGGATCTCTTGCTCATCCCTGGGTGAATTCAGAGAGGCAAGTGTCATAGGAGAAGTTTCTAGAAGATTCCATGAGCATCCACTTAGCAAACTGTCTCGGACATTTGTCCATCCTCACTCATCGCACCCTACAGAAGGCCTCTTCAGTATGCATCGCACCTGGCTAGTGTAGGAGTCAGTATGCATGGCACCCTAACAGTGGAGCAGTCAGTATGGTCCCGTTTTGGCCAGTTCTGGATGGTTTTTCAGATGGAGCTTTTGGGGAATGATGTAACCAGTTGACCATGATCCTTTAGGGTATGAAACAACATTTTTAGGGGTTAAAGAACCCTAGTTTATCGACATATAAGATTGGGTTTGAAGTGCCCAAATATGTCTATAACAAGAACACGAACCAAAAAAAATTGATATCATTGTCACATGAAGAAAAGATAAAGTATTTCAGCATTGCTAAAATATGTTAAGAAATTTACCCAAGAACATAAATTAATTACCGAGAGGAATAAATATAAAATTAACCAGCAATAACCATAAACACATAAATACACATGTTTATCCGGGAAAACCCCAAATCCGGGGAAAAACCCAATCATAATGAAATTTCATTATCCTTGGCCAAAACCCTGGCCAATCCGGCCAAGTGAGCCTTCACCGCTCACCTCCAGGCCATGCATTACAATGAAGTCCTTCCAGCCTTTTATAGGCTCCATTACATATAATACCACGGGCAGAATACCATGGGTGCACAATACCATGTGCCCCAAAACCATCACTATTTAATCTCGTCAACTTTTGACTCTATCCTGAGTCAAGTTTACCTAACAAAATATACCCACTTGCTAATGATGTAAATAGACTTGTGTCAAATAGGAGTGCTCACACTTGAGCGATAAACCTAGAATAAGATAGGAAAAAGCTTTGGTTGATCATGCAACAACTTTTCACGAGTAGACACTTCTCTCATAGTTCCATTTAAATCTTCACCTGTATTGAAATTCTCACTGTGCAGATGGATGGAACAAATTTTCCAACACAACCATATATGAATGTAATGAATAATGCCCACTGTGTTGAAAATAAGAATAATTATGTTCTTTGTTTGTATAAAAATTGAAATCAAAAAATCTGTGTAACCATGCATGAGAAAATTATAGGATTACCTGATGTGGAAGTGATTTTTGGTTTATCTTTGAGATAGCTTGAGTTCCTGTGTTTAGACAACGTTATTTCAATCAGAATTCTCCCTCAATATTTCCAAGGATTCGTTCATTAAACCAATGGAAAATACATGTTTATTGATGGTAGAGTTTAAGTGAACAATGGCAGTGACAAGTTTTAAACAGTGACAGAGGCACTAATTTATAACTTGAATCCTAAGATTTATTTATCTAAATATCCATTGCAATTATGAGAAAAATCTGGGTTTTTCTCTTACCTTCTCGCTTCACGAGATCTCTGCACTTAGGTGGTGTGTTTATGCTACATGACTGTCATATCTCTTGGCTTAAATCCCAGTTAACTCCGCTTGCTCCATTTTACAAAAAAATTCACAAAATTCTCCTCTCTTATTTTAAAAATTCTTTGATCTGGCAGTGACTTGAAGACATTTCTGAGTTATTAACTCACGTTCCTCCTCGTTTTTCATATTTTCTAGAATTCGTTGGCAAGATTGGTCAAATTGGCACGAGGAAATCTTGTCCTACGTTAACACCAATGTTCCATGGCTACCTATTTCTCCATGGCCTCTGTTGTTTTGCTGGCTGCTTATTTCTCCACAGTCTAGGCAGTTTTCCACTCAGTTTTTGCATTTTTCTCAACTCTTATTTCTTAATTTGCATGCTATATGTGTGCATATGAATGCACAACATTTTCCTAAGCTTGATTCTAGCTTTGATGGTGGAAGAAAGGCTCAACACTAAGTTGGGTTTGCATTTTAATGGTGGAAAATAACATTACATAGTCTTTTTTATTGTATTTTGACTATTTACCTCTCCAACTCATCTTTTGTCCTGCATGCTTGTAGTAGCCATGGTTGTGTCCTCCCTGTGGTTACGTTCTTTGGATCCACTGTGTATAGGCCTGTTTAATCACTGCTACACTGTATCATCTTTATTCATGGTCGCCTTCATTATTCTATATTCCCATTCTATATTCCTGTCTCCTCATTTGCATGTTTGATTTCATTTCTTTGCATATACCTTAGGCATTTTACAATCATTCCTATTGCGTTGCTTAAATCATACCTTAGGCTTTGTCATGTTATTTCTTATATTTTTAATTTGTTTTTTAAAATGACCATACGATAGGTCATTTATAATCAATTTTTTTTTATTATGACATTAACCTTTGTATGGTTTGTGTATGTCAACCAAAATTCCTTATGGGGAATATATTGAGTCCTCCATCTTTATAAAAAAAATGCTTATAAGATAATGTAGGGGTTCTATTTAGGGCTATGCAATTTTTAATGCATGGTATGGTATGGTCAACGTGGGGCTATGAAATGTATGGTAGGATTAATGTAGTATAAATTTAGATGGAAGATGATAATGCATATCCAAGTTAAATTTGTTTTAACAATTTATAGAAAATTTTCATAAAAGTCAAAGGTTTTAAGAGAAATGTTTACACTTTTTCTACTTATACTTCCATAATAGCTTGATGTTAATGATAACTGATGATGTCCTTTGCTGGTTCATTTTTGACTCATGATGATGGTTCTTCAAGGATATTCTTTGATGGAATGTAGACAATAGTTTCTGCATCTGATACTCAGGTCCCTCACTCATGAATGTGGATGCATGTTCTTTATTCAGGTCCCTAACTGATAAATATGAATACATGTCCCTTCAATACAAATGCTCAAACTATTTGCATAGTTTTATTACGAATCTTCCCCCTTGCTTATTCTGAAACTTGTCCCCAAGTCTTGCTTATTCTGGAGGACGATTCCTGCAAAATCAGACTGAAGAAATGGTAAAAAAAATAGAAATTTCATATTAGCCAAACAAGTTGGTTTTCCAATATGAATTCGAGTTTGTGTTGTTCCAGTTTCCTGGATTTTCACAACCAAAATCCTTTATTCTTTTTGATATTTTTCTTTTCTTTTCTGGATGGAGGTGGGGTGTAATGGAGTAGCGAAATATGAAAATCTAATGAAAATAGGTTATATTGAAGTCATGATTTAGTAGTAAATGGATAAATAGTAAGTCTAGACTTCATCATGCATGATTGTGGAGCTTGACATACAATATAGATGATGGATGAAGTCATGAACAATATGGCTTATGAAAGGCTTCTTTGGAAATTGATGTGATCTGAAATGGCACAGATCTTGACTTCTTCTTCTGATGATTATTAGCTTCATGTCTTTTTCCTTGATCTCAATCATATTATAGGGTGATTGGTGTTGTTGGTCAACAACTAAGAGCAAGCTTCACAAATTTGAGTTTCTTTTTGGATGAACTCAATGTCAGGTGAATTCCCACTTAATTTTAGCTTGAATACTGTCATTTCATATTTGTTGATAAGAATTTTTAAAGATTGATTTTGAAAATCCCTCATCTATGAAATTGACCCCTCAAATCTTCTGGGGACCTGCAAAAACATAGAACTTGCCTGCAATACAATATTAGATGATGGAGGAAGAGAGGTGTATAGTCTCTCTTCTTCCAATAAATATGCAAATCATTACAAGCATTTCTTAGAAAACAAGTCCAAAGATGATATACAAACAAAATGCATTTATTTACCCCTTGAGGAATGGTGGCCAACCTACACCTCCTAGTGGTATTTTTTTTACAAAATATTCGTTTTATATCTAATTAGAGTGATTCCATAGCCAAGTTGAAGTGAATTCATATTTCTACCTCTAGTATAAATATGTTTTCAAAATGGTTTAAAATGATATGGTAAAAATTATAAGGAGTGCCTTGTTTGATAGTGCTACTTGTTAATTTTTAACTAGACCAATAGTCATTATTTGAAGTGTAACTTCTTCAATGAAGATCGGACCAATGTGATTCCACTTGGATATTATATTATATTAATTGTTTTCTTTCCATTAGAAATAGGGTTTAAAAATTCTTAGGCTTGATATCACAAAATTGGTGATGAACAGAACTATGAGGCAGAGTTTTACTATGCTATTTTGAAGACATGCAGTCACTAAATGTGGCATAACTTTTTCATTTCACCTCCAAATGGGATTATTCAAATTGTGGCTTAAACTAGAATTGAATATATATCTCCCACATGAACAGGTTCTTAAAATAAGATGATTGATATGTTAAATATGCCAATGAACAATCAAGACCTAGAATTGTCACCATGCAGATTTTTTGAGAAACAATTAGTATTTCAAGAATAACGTTTTCATATGATATTTGATTGAAGTGATTAAAATTGATTTGGAAAATAAATTACAAGGGCTATCTTCCTTAAGAATTGCAGGTAAATTTTTTCCATTAGACACCTCAAATATAGGTTGTACTAACTTTGTCCTCAACATTTCACTTGAGAACTAGTTTTGATTTTGATCACATTTTTATTTGTGATATAAATTGAAAATTTCAAAATGGATTCCAAAACTAGATTTCAAGAGATATGTAGAAAATAACATGATTTAAAAATGATCCTACATGGTTACCCAAAATAGGATTATTCTTACTGCATTTTTCCATGTAGTCCTTTCAAATGAATATTGAACAATGATTTGAAGAAATATTCATGATAGTTTGAAACAAATTTATTATGGAAATCTTATTGGGAATTCAATTGACTTGTTTGTTTATTCTATTCTATCCTATTCTATTTTAGAAAGATAATTCATTCTCTCAAGTATAAGAGAATTTCCAATGCATCATTTTCATAACAAGGTCATGAGTAAACTCACATCCAAATTTGAAAAATATACTTTAATGAATTTTTGGACATGAAAATTTATCTGATCATAAAGATTTGATGAGAAAGAATGTTGAAGAATGAAGTAACGTTGTGACATAATGACTAGTTGAAACCATGTTTTAAGATGATCTTTTTTTGCTTGGCTCTCATTAATGGTCATAGCACAAAACTCTTCTTGTTGTACTTGTTCAAAATCTTGTATGCACAAGGGATCTTGTGATATACATGTTAGAAATTCTTCAATTTTTGGCTCTAATGTGTGATCTTCATTGCATATGATCCATGACTCATTCACCTCCTCACAAAGATAGTTAGAATAAAGTTCTAGATTCTTTTCCTGTGGATAATCTTCATTGATGTTTTGTTGCTCTTCTATCCTTTGACATAAAGATTCATCCCTAGTGAGCATTCTAAATTGAGGACAAGGAATTGAGAGTAGTCTTGTGGTGGCATACCCTCCTTCTCTAAATGATTTCTTTAACATCACTTTTAGATCTTGTCTTGCAAATGGATTTTGTAGTTTTTTTTTTTATTTTATGTTTTTGTTGGGGGTTTTGTTTTGGGAATCTTCTTTTAGAGTCTCTATTTCTTGGCATAAAGAAACATAACTATGAGAAATGTATCTCAACTAATTTTTTTTAATCAAATTTTTAGTGTTTTTTTATCTTCTATTTGAATATGTTGATAATTGCCTCCTCGAAAACAACAGTAAAATGTTGAGCTAATTTATTAACACAAATTAACACAAGTATTTAGTTATCAATCTAGGTTTGTAAAACTTAGAGGCAAGTCCACAATGTATGGATATTAGATGTAGCTAAGCTTAGAAGATAAAATTTGAAGAGTTAAGGAAGTACATATTACAAATATAAACCTATTTTAACAATTTCTAATTCGTTTATGTAATGTGTGAGGGATGAGGCTCCTAACTTAGGAGAACCAGGTTGTCCTTCCCTACAATACTACTTTCATGAAGATAAATCCAAATCACTAATTAACAATGGTTTATGATGTAGAAGATGTAAAAGAAGAGGCTTCTAACTAAGAAGGACCAGATTGTCCTTCTTCACAATTCTACTATATCATAATCACCATTCTTCAAGCCAGAAATGTAGAAATAACTTCAAATAACAAAAGGAGAATGAAATTCAGTTTTAGTTCAAGATCAAATAGAAGGGGAATTTAACTTAAATTCCTGTGTCCCTTCATATATAGATTAGAATTAAACAAATATTCATTCAACAATAATCACACATTAATTAAAATAAGCAAATTTGAAACAAAACAAGTACACAAATCTAAAGCAACTAGTTCATGAAAATTAAGCTAGTTTAATAATGAAGTGTACTTAGCTTGGAGTGGGGGCCCTCCACTCTTGCCTTACACACTTGAGGCTACTATCAAATGATGAAAATTAAATCAATCATCCACACCATTGAACAACACAATGAAAGTAGAACAGTTTCTTCTAATTAATCTCCAATATCCAAATGTCTCAGCATAAAGTTATATAAAAATTACTTATCATAAGCCTTCAAAGTCTTGGCTTAAATAGAAGATCATGAAACAAACTGATATAAAATCTCTCTAACAACTATATCTATTCATATCCATCTATCCAAGTTGAATCCATCCAATCTATCACTAGAAATATGGATAATCCCATGAAATCATAAAACTACCCTATTTCCTAAGGATTTTTTGGATGACTAGTCATGTTTGACTAGCCTTGACCGCGCCTGATTTAGCTTGTTTTGACCGAACCAATTGGAATTAGTTCAGTCCTAGTTTCCAAGCTTTCCATTCATGTATCTAGCTCAAGCCCAAGTGTTCAGCAAATATGTCATCCACATAGCCATTACGAGAATTTCTAATTTTGTCCAAAAACACTCTTAAAACCCAATTTTTGCAAAAATATCTAAAAATTGAAAAACATAATTTATTTGCTTGAATATGCATAATAAGGTCAAAATAAGGTGGATGGTATATGGTGGAAAATGATGGAAGTTAGGTGGATTTTAATAAGCAAATATAAAAAACGAGGGCCACAACTATCGTGACTAGAGAAGCAAGAAAACAAAGGAGCGTGACAAGAATCAAGAAAATCTCTTATAATAACTTTTGTCCTCTTGAAAATGAAATGGAATGTTCATTTTGCAATAACTTTGGTCATGAAGAATCTGAATGCAGGAGAAAATTTCGGCCAAAAATTCAAATGGACCAAACATCATCAAATTCCAAGGTATGGAAAAGGAAGGAATTTCAGTCAGAAAGATGTGGCATAAATCCATTTGCAGATGGAGAAGAAAATCAGTGATACATTGATAGCGGATGCTCTAAACACATGACAGATGATAAAGATAAACTCCTTTCTCACAAAGCTTTAGAAAAGGAAAATAATGCCTCTTTTGGAAGTGACACACTCGCTATCATTAAGGGTAAGGGTTTTGTTTATTTCAATGAAATGGTTAAAGTTGGAAGTGTTATGTATGTTGATGGTTTAAAGCATAACTTGTTGAGTGTTAGTCAAATGTGTGATCAAGGAAATGAAGTTGTGTTTCAATCAAAAGAATGTGTAGCTCATGAGATTGACATAGGAAACACCATAATCAAAGGTACAAGAACTCCAAGCAATCTATATATACTAAAAGGAGGTCAAGAACAATTCTATGTAAGAAAAATAGAAGAGAACTGGTTATGGCACAGAAGATTGGTGCATCTAAGCTTTTCTCAAATAAGAAAAGCATGCAGGCTCAAGGCAGTTCGTGATCTTCCAGATAT
Organism: Pinus taeda; assembly: GCA_000404065.3. NCBI lineage: Eukaryota > Viridiplantae > Streptophyta > Pinopsida > Pinales > Pinaceae > Pinus > Pinus taeda. The sequence continues at coordinate 257,923 of APFE030220287.1, forward strand.
CACCATCCTAGAAAATATCATATGCAAATCATGTCAAGTTGGTAAGAAAACTAGAGTTCAATTCAATTCCAAAAGAGGATCAACAAGTAAGCCTCTTGAACTCATTCATACTGATTTGTGTGGCCAACAAAGAAAAATTCACCTCGAGGAAAAGAATACTACATTTTATTCATTGATGATTTTTCTAGAATGTGCTGGATTGGTTTACTAAAGAATAAAGATGAAGCATTTGATAAAGCCTTCAAATCTTTAGTTGAAAATGAATTAGATCTAAAAATCAAATGTCTTAGATCTGATCGGGGAGGAGAATTCATATCAGATGAATTTTTTGAATTTTGTGAACAACATGGAAAAAAAAAGACAATTCTCTGTTGCCAAAACTCCTCAACAAAATGGCATGGTGGAAAGAATGAATAGAACAGTTCAAAAATGACTTGAGCTATGCTTGATGAATCTAGAACTCTTGACACCTTCTGGGGTGAAGCTGCTCATACTACATTAAATATTCTCAACAAAGCTCATGTTTTTGTAAATAGTGATCAAAGTCCATATGAACTTTGGTATGGTAAGCCTCCTATTGTAAAACACTTCAAAGTTTTTAGAAGCAAATGTTTCATCAAAATGGTTGATGAAAAAATTGGTAAGTTTTAACCCATAGAAGACGAAGGAATACTTCTTGGTTTTTCATCTCGAAGTAAGGGATACAAATGTTATAATAAGATACTTCAAAAAATTATTGAATGCATTGATGTTGTAATCGATGAAGCATGCAAAAATCCAGAACAAGTGAAATCAACAAAGAAAGATGACAATCATGAAGATGGTGAATGCTTTCCTGTATCAAATTGAAATGATATAGAGGAAGAAACCAATGAAGCATCAAAAGAAGATAAAATTCATAGGGAAAAGGCTCCATCTAGGTATGTTCAAAAGAATCATCTAGAATCTCAAATTCTAGGAGAAAAAGTGTTTGGAGTATAGAGAAGAAGAACTCTTGTAGGAGCTTCTAGTTATCTAGGATTACTATCCTCCATAGAACCACATAATGTTAATGAAACTAGCAAATATGTATGTTGGGTTAAGCCCACAAATGAAGAACTTGACCAAATTGAAAAGAATGATACTTGGGAATTAGTTCCTAGACCTCATGATAAAAATGTTATAGGAACAAAATGGATATTCAAGAAAATGGAGAGGTTATTAGAAACAAAGCAAGACTTGTTTGTAAAGGGTATTATAAAAAAGAAGGTATATACTTTGAAGAAAATTTTACACTTGTTGCCAGAATTGAAGCCATAAGAATGTTTCTTTCTCTTTCAAGTTTTCAAAAATTCAAAGTGTATCAAATGGATGTAAAATCTGCATTTCTTAATGGACATTTGGAAGATAAGTTTATATTGAACAACCAGAAGGATTCATTCTAGGAAATGATGCAAAGTTTTTATGCAGGCTCAAAAAGGCTCTATATGGACTGAAACAATCTTTAAGGGCTTGGTATTATCCTCTTGACAAATATCTTCAACAACAAGGTTTCACAAAAAGATCTGTAGATAACATCTTATATACAAAAATTGAGAATGATAAACTGGTAATTATTGTTGTTTATGTTGATGATATCATCTTTGGCAGCAATGAAGAATATATGAGTTAGAACTTTGCTTCTGTTATGCAACAAGAATTTGAAATGTCTTTACTTGGTGAACGAACTTATTTTCTTGGTCTACAAGTACAACAAACAAAATATGGCATTTTTCTTTCACAAACTAAATATCTCAAGAAGATTCTAAAGAAGTACAGAATGGAATATTCTAAATTAGTATGTAGCCCAATGGTAACAAGATGTAGTCTTAGTTCTAATGATGAATATCCTATAGTGAATCAACCAGTGTACAGATCTATGATTGGAAGTCTACTTTATCTAATAGGGACGAGACTAGATATCATGCATGCAGTAGGAATTGTTGGAAGGTTCCAAGCCAATCCAAAGGAATCACATCTTTAGGCTGTAAAAAGAATATTCAAATATCTCCAAGGAACTCAAGAATTTGGTCTATGGTATCCTAAAGATACATATCTCACTCTTCATGCATATACAAATGCGGTTTGGGTAGGAAATGTTGATGATTGAAAAAGCACTAGTGGAGGTGCATTCTATATGGGATCACGATTAGTGTCTTGGTTCATCAAGAAAACAAAGTTTGATTGCCTTATCTATAGCTAAACTAGAACATGTGGTTGCTTGATCTTGCTACACGCAATAACTTTGGATGATGTAAACATTGTAAGATATTCAAGTCACATGTTATCCACCCATTTGAATTCTATCTGATAATACACGTGCCATTATTATTTTGAAAAATCCAGTTATGCACTCCAAGACCAAGCATATACCCATTAAGTACCACTTTCTACAAGAACAAGTAATTGAACAAAAGGTTAAATTGGAGTATGTTCTCTCCAAAGAGCAGGTTGCTGAAATATTTACCAAACCTCTTCCCAGAAAAACATTTGAATATTTCAGACAAAATTTGGGAGTAGTTTGTCTATCATCTTGTTGTTAAATCTAGTTTTCAGAGGAATGTTTCCTATATGCATGTTTCATGAAGCAGAGTCACATATATATGCTAGCTTATGTGTCTACAAGAGTGTATATGTTCTTCTGATAGAAAAACTATGGGTTAGACTCAAAATTAGTTTCTGACATGGGTGTTAAGTCTGATATTGATGGTTACAGTAGGCTGATATGCTTTGTTCATTGTTGTTTATTTGACCGATGAAGATTCCTTGATGAATTATTTGTTGACAATGCACATGTAGCACAGGTTCAGGGGGAGCATCAACCTTCAAAAACATTATACATTGTTGGCATCATGGTTGCTGAATTAGGCTATGGTCTTAGATATTCACATCATTTGATGTAAAGGTCATGTAAAGACTTATGGTGTAATTATATGTCTCTTTCTGTCATAGTCTATTAATGAGTCCTTTGGACATATGATGTAATCTGTAACCCCACTACACATGGGAAGGATGACGTAATAGTTGCAATTTTTCGGTCATGTATGAAAATTTGATATATCCCAATTGATTGGGTGATTAATGTATGTATGAGTCATTGGTGATAGGGAGGTCGTACTCACTTAGTTGAGTTATAGAGTCATTCTAATTTTTTGAAAATTATCTCTACAAACTCTGCATGTACTCAGGGGGAGCATGGACAACATAGTGCATCTCAACGGGGGAGAATATCTTGGTCTACCTGTTGCCCTTGATGTCAAAGGAGGAGAGTATCCTAGTGTTGCTTGATATATCTAACAGGTTCTACAGCTTGAAGTAATCAACACCAATATGGTTGCCATCAAGTCCAAAGGGGAGATTGTTGGCATTATGGTACATTTGTTGTCCTTGATGGCAACCCAATCATAGGTTAGTTCAGATTTGATAAAGGGAAACTCACTTTGTAACAGGTCAATTTAGATGTAACAGGGTCATGGTACAGAAGAACATGATGATGGGACAAAGGACTGCAGATAAGAATTAATAAATTGAGGAAAAATAATGTTTTAAGGTATATTAAGTTGTATATGCAGATTCACCTAGTCCTAGTAGCATGTACAAGAGGGTTCACTGTACAAAAGAAGCGTATACATATGCACACACTTTCACAAGAGGAAAAGCATGTATGGGATGGAAATTAAGGAAAAATAAAGTTAATGAATACCAAGGGTCCATACCATGGTAGTAGCCCACAATATTGAGTGGAATAACGGATACTTGATCCTGTCTAAGAATACCATAGGTTCTAAGTGTTGTTTTGGTCTGAGGTATTGAGAAAGACTAAAACTATATAAGGAGGAGAAGACCAAAGGGCTAGGTGTGCAAGTGAAAAGGATTTTCATGAATACTTCTATCTGAAGTATATCTTATGTTGTAAGGGCTATGGTTATGATATGATATGAAATACCTTATGCACATTTTGATACAATGTTAGATCAGGATGATGAGACCTGAAATGAATTATCATTGTATGATCTGATAATTGCTAGTCTAGATCTGAATTCTAATGCATATTTTATCCTATAAATGTTATGATCTAGGTATGACTGAAGTCTGGAACAACTGTGAAGTTTTAAGTTATTATTTTCTGATCTATACGGTGGTTCACCTTGGTTAAGTTGTGTATACATGCTGGTTCGACACTTCCAAGTAGTGTATGCAGAAGAAAAGCTTGTTGTCCAGAGATGATTGATCTATCTGATTAGTGTTGTTGTTTTACTACTGTCTGTCAATGATGTCTTCATTAGATATGGAAGTAGAACTAACTGTATAAGGAGATTGAATCTGATTGATTGATTCATTGAGTAAGAAGGGTGATATTTGTTGCTATCTGTTTAGAACTCTATAATTTGACAGTATATCTTCAAAATGTTCTGGTTGGTAGAGTTTTGATTCAAAGGTTTTTATGATTCAATATTTTTTAAGGTATACAAAAGTTTGGTTAAAGGAAGTAGCATATACATGAAAGTTGGCTTCACTGAAGTAGCGTATACATTATGATATATGAGTTTTGAGGTTGAAGTTGATTCTGATTGTTGATGTAGTGTTCTGTGTTTAACTCTGTGTTCTAGTGACAATGATCTGACTGTTTAGATTGACTGATTGTTGGTAGATGCAGTTACTATAGTGGTGATTAATTTTGGGCTTCAATGTTACTGATGGGTCCAATATGAAAATTTGATGAAACATGGCCTTCATATTATGTTGTTATGTACCAGGAGTATCCAGTATGAAAACTTATGAATCGTGGTCCCTGGAGGAAGAGTGAAGGTAGTAGCCTTCTATAGGCTGGTGCCTACGTATTGGTAAACATATCATCTAGTGCAAGAGCTAGGGGGTTGGAGCTCCCTTCTAGTAGAATCTAGAAAACAAGAGAAGGTTGTAGCCTTCAGTAGGTAGATGCCTGCGTACTAGAATAGTCTACACCAATACAAAATTTGTAAACACGTTTTATTATAAGAATATTGAAGACCAAGACGAAAACAATGGTAGTTTTTTCCCACATTAGATTTCCGCCTAAAAAATCTTGGTGTTCATGTGTGCTTCTTATGTGTGTTGATTTATTTTGTTCTTATTGCATCTATTTACTGCTTAATGCATCACACTTTGATTTAAGACAATGAATTAGCTATTTATTACATATACAGTGGTTTCATTCTTTATAGTTGCGAACATATGTTGGTTGGTTTCAATAAAGTAGTGCATATTGTTTGAACAAGAAAATCATAATTGTGAAAGTTAAAATACTAATTCATCCCCCACCCCTCTCAGGATTTTTCCCAATAGATTCCATCTCTAATGAGTCATTATTTCTAATCTTGTCATCTGACCCATGGTATGGAGATTTTCTAATCTATCTCTAGACCCAGAATTTTTGACCTAATACCTCTCGCTCCAAGCAGCGACATATCTAGCACTAATCTCACAAAATATGCGATTATTGACAAAACCTTTTACTATCGTGGTATCAATATGATTTTACTGAGGTGCCTCACTTTTTAGGAGGTCGAGAAAGTCCTAAATGAATGCCACTTGGGGGCATGTGGTGGAAATTTATCTGGTTACACTACCGTGCAAAAAATATTAGTTACTTTTAGCCCAGAATTTTCCTTGATTGTATCCTTGCAATCTAGAAATGTCATGTGTGCCAGATCTATGATTGTAAAATTCATGTTGTACCTACCCCATTGCGTCATGTTGTCACTGTTGTTCCCTTTGCAAAATGGGGAATCAAATTTGTGACAGGTAACCCTCACTCGACAATGGGGCATGGATATATCATTGTCGATCTTGACTACTTTAATAAGTGGGTCGAAGCGATGCCTACATTTAACAACAATGGCAAAAAAACTGCATACTTTTTCTTCAATCACGTTATTGCTAGTTTTGGTGTTCCACAAGCAATAGTTACGGATCATAGGAAGCCTTTTTACAAGCATATGATGACTATATTAGTTGTCAAATTGGGACTTTCACATGAAAATTCCACTCCCTATTATCCTAAGGGTAATAGATAAGTTGAGGCTATCAACAAAGTTCATAGGACTATGCTTCAATGTATGATATGGGTCCATAAATCATATTGGAACTTGCTTCTCTTTGCTAACTTGTGGGCATACCAAACCTCAGTTAGGCTCGCTACCAGAATTACACATTTCTAGTTGATTTATAGTTTGGAAGAAATCCTTCCCATTGAATGCGGAATTCCATCGTTGAAACTAGTTATCGAACTTCTTCCTACTACTTCCGCAAAGGAGGAGCATCTTTTAAATCTAACTCGTTTGGATGAAACTTGACGTGATGCCACTTTAGCCTATCAAACTCATAAAAGATGCATAATATGACAAAAGTGTCAAGACGAGAGTCTTCTCGGGAGGAGATCTAGTTCTATTATATGACCAAGAGTCTGATAAGTTAGGTCCAAGAAAGTTCCAGCTTATGTGGCTGGGCCCATACATTGTCAAGCGCGTCCTTGCAAAAGGGGCTTATGAGTTAGTAGACCTCAATGGAGTTCCATTGGCACAACCTAGAAATGGACTATACCTAAAAAAATACTATGCTTAATCCCATGCATAGTACACTATGTACATATTGTCTATAGGTGTGTTAAGTGTGTTTGCAGTGTGTTTTTTAGAGTTTCCCATGGTTTCTTTTGATATTTTTTACTTTTGGATTGTAGATGTCAATCTCTCTCGATTCGTATATTAGTTATTGTCGATGGTGCTAGCCGTAATACTCAAAACCTATCCTCCATAGTGTGGGATATCATTGCTCCAAATGGCGAGCTAGTGAGCATGCAAGGGCTTTGCATTGGTCACTCTACTAGTAACATCGCTAAGTATAGCATAGTGGTTGAGCTACTATCTGATGTTATTTCCAATGGTATTTGTCGTATAGTCATCAGTCTTGACTCACAACTTGTAGTACTACAACTTGCTACTATCTATTCAGTGAGAAAACCTGTCACATGGTTTTGAGAGTGTGTCTTCTAGAAAGATATTTCAATTTCATACAATATGAAAATATTTCTAGAAATATGAAAAAATTAGTAGATCCACTAACTAATTTTTTTTTTTTATTTAGACATTTGCAAATAATGTAGATAACTTTCAGTTCACATCACATCATATTGAAAGTAGAATAAGAACTAGGAAAAAACGAATATATATATATAGATATATATATATATATATATATATATAGATATAGATATAATATTATATATATATATATATATATATATTATATAATATATATAATTTATTATATATATATATATATATATATATATATATATAATATATATCTATATATATATTATATATATAAAGTTTGGTTTTACAAAATGTGTGCCCCAAGACACATATGGCTACATCATTCATATAAAAAATACATGCAAAACATCTAAGTAGACAAATTAATCGCACTCATGATAAAATGACACTACACGAGCTATCTTACATAACTATCAACCAATATAACTAGGCACTCTGATAGTGTGTTGCTAAAGTCACAATGGAAGCTGATCAACCTTGGTCTCAGGAATCCCGTGTGTTAGCCCCTCCATGTGGTGCTCCACCTATGATATGATCTCACTTACCTCAAGATTCTATATCACATCATGTCCTATTGAAACAACTAGTACTAGTTCCATTGCCTCCTCCTATGGTAGTCTCTTTGTGCAATAGAGATATGTAGCACCTACCAGTAAAACAATTCCGATATCTACATGAAAACATCAAATAGTTGAGTCTCAGGAACATCAAAAAACACAAAAAATCATAAAACTTTCAAAAACATAATGGTGAAAGTATCTTACCTAAAGCATCCCATTGCTAAACCTCAGGAAAGTAAAGCTTAGGATCATTACGAAAATCCGTCCCTGTGTAAGGATAATCATAAATATTGATGAACTGTCTATGAAACCATCTAAAGAAGGCTAGAGAAAACTTTATCACTGATGGACTTGCATGTCATCTCATGTGTTCTATCCACGTCTACATCTGTGGGATCCTCAAATCAATTGGCTCAAGTACAATATGTTGAGGTTGTAGTAATGGTACTTGCTCTAAAGAAAAAGAGACTAAGATCGCGCCATAGCCAAAGTTCTTCAACTTCCCTTCCTTTTCTTTATTAAGTAGTTTATTCAAATTGACCAAGACACTCTCGCTCCAATTGAATATTTTTGGCTCTAGACACTCTATCCCATACTACATGTATTATTTTATCACTACATGTAGTGTTGAGTTGCCTACCAATCTTACAATAATGAACAATATCATTCTCAAAGGTAATTGGGTCACATCCTTTATACTGATCTTTCCATCCCTAGTAAGAAGGGATCGAGGTCTGCAATAGGTGGCGATATAGTCTTTCACTATCTCGCCATCACTTCTTCCACTTAGAAGAGAGATGGGGGCACCTTGCTTTGACAAACCTATTAGAAAGTAAATATTATCTACCTATATCTCAAGTAGATTCTCCCCAAACCTAAATGCTTGTGCTTGAATATCGCATGAATGGACAAGGTATTTCAACAACTTTATTTGTTGCCTCATACTAGGAAGGCAGGAGAATTTTAATAACCGACAATTTTTAAGCACTTGGATGGTAGTAGGGTTGTTTTCTGCATTCAAATCTTGTTTCTCATGTTTTATTTCTTTGCAAATGAATTCCATTTTGTGATAATAGGTATCTAAAACATCAACAAGGAATCCATTAGGCTCTTTCCCATGAAAAAAATCTAACAAACTTTGAGGCAAAACTAAAATAAAACTTGAAGAAATGCTCCCAATGCACTCCAATAGTGCTTTCCAGAGCATTGCACCTCAATTTGAAGTGTTTCTCTGACTAGGTTTATTGTCTTTTTCAACATGGGGGGTGCATTGGTCCTAGGGCGTTATTTATGAACCCCATGGGCCTCAAATCCTTGAAAAATTCACATGAAAACACATAAATGAACCATGGAAGTATAGAGGAAAGTTTTAGTTCCTACCTGGATGCAACGACACTTGAAATGGTTCCCTGGATTAGCCATAATAAGCTGTAGAAGCTTAAGGGAAAAAAGGCTCTAGATACTCATCGTTGAAGGTAGAATGTGAAATAGTGAAAATGAAAAGTCATTTTGAATATTTATGGTCATTTTCTCATTATTTTATTCATTTTTAGTATTTTCACCTAGATATGCTTTATTTTTACTATGAAATAGGTATGTTTAATCCTTCTTGTGGTGTTTTGAGTACGTCGACAACTGTTAGCGGTTTTCTATGATGTTTTAAACATGTTACTTTGAAAAAAGAGTATACTTTTATCTCTTTTTCAAAATCTAAAACCTATGAAAAAGGAACCCCATGGAGTCCTCTTTCATCTCTTTTTAGACTCCCAAAATATGAAAATATTGCCAAGCACATGTCTTTCAAAATCATAAAAGTAAATGAAAAGATGTCTACTTAGTATAAGTTTAACCCTCTTCCAGACTGAGATAGACTAACTATGAAACATGAATACCTTTTTTGAACATGGATAAGAGGTTCTCTTATGTATTTTTTTTCTACCTTTTCAGACCTAAGGGACTACCTACCAAAAGGGACATCTAGAGTTTTCTTTTTCGCCTCTTTTTCAAACTCTCTAAACATGGAGAATATGTTGAGTTTTACCTTAGTTGGACTCATTAAAACATCAAACAACATGAAATTATTGATCATGACGGGCAGAACCACTCCTTCTCAAGGTTCATTAAATATACACAGAAGGATTCATCTGAAGGATGAAATTACAGATCAAGCATATGCTATCCTCTTCAAGCTTGTTAAAAAATAAATAGGTACTAACCAGTATGGTTGGGGAAATTGGGAAAACAAGGGATTCTATTTTGCTAATGACAGTGAGTCACTTTTGAACATGACACTCTTCCACTTCATCTCCATCGCTGTTGGGTTGGGTAATTTTCTTGTCCTTGGGTTATCATACCATTTATAGAGCCTCCATTTTGGTTTTGGGTCAATTCTTCTAACTCCATTCAGTGTACCCAGTGTGTTCAATAGAAGTCATTTAGTTGATCTCTACTACAATACTCTTAAGCCTTCATTTCATGTCTAATTTTCCTGATCCATTTCCATGTCAACATCATTCTGATCATTTTGTCTCAATCATGATACCTATTTTATGTTGTTGATGGGGGATACATCTAGGCCCTCCTGTGTCAGGTCGCTTCTTGTCAACATCAGCACATCATCCAGGAAGTTGACATAGAAACACACCTTTGGTACCTTGATGCTTGCATACATCAATGACAAGTTTCCTCACTCTCGACAACATGTTTACATCAATGACCTAAATATTTTGTGTGGTGTTTGATATCAACTCACTTATTCACACCATACAGATTGTACTATAGTACCTTGGCAGCCATTAACATCATCAGTGGTTTCTCTTGCATTTGTTAATGACATACATCATTGGTCGGTAATCAGATGGTGCCTACCATGTTTGACTCCATCTCATTGATTCACATGGTTAGACTCGTACATTGGTTGGTCATGTGGACGAGATAGAAGACCCCATATCTAGTTTCATCCATCAAGGCCATCAGTTCAGGAGTTATACAAAGATCACAATGTATGATGGCCATGATCATATAGATAGTCATCCAGTCATGGGTCCACCAGTTTCATCTATGGATGCGTATTTTGATGATTATGAATGTTATGTTATCTTATGAGCTGAGTATGGGTATGCCTCCCTTAATAAACATAGATGCCATGCCGCAAATTTATTGTAACAAATGAAGCTCACTAGTTTTCCTTGATCTCGACTTGTCACAAGGTAAAGAAATTCAGTCATCTATCATCATCTCTGAATTTATGTTTTAGGGGAACTCTGTTATATGATATTTTGTCTCATCTAATCAATATACCTCCTAATGGGATCACTCAACATCTTATTCCCCATTTACATCATCATTGCACAAAGCCTTAAGCATGACTATGCTAAATCACTAAGTTTTTTTTCTATTGACTACTGAGTTTCCAAGATTTCTAAGGGCCATCACACCTTGCATAATTGAGAAAATGTGTTGCAATGCACTCTCTTGTTCTCTCAGGGTGCTATGCAATGCACCCTGCATAACTGTGGGGGTGCATTGATTCTAGAAATTTAGGAAAAAATAAAAAATTTATGAAGCTTCCTCTTCCAAAGCTTCCAGAGGTTATTTCAACCATTTACCTTGGATAAAAATTCAAATCTTATCTAATTCCACCTTAAAGAAATCACCATATTATCCCTTGAGCTCATCCTCCCATCACTTTTGAATCTCAAGCCTAGATTAGTAAATGGATATGAATTAATGAACTACCTTTCCTTCCTATGTATTTACCTCATTCCACAAGCAACTGGTTAGTTTTTAGGTTGGGATTTGGAGAGAAATTCTTCCCTTATGATTCCATAGTGAGTGGTTATCATCTTATGCATTTAGGGTGACTGGAGGTGCATATTGTGTCAAGGAAAGGACAAGTCAACAACTTGGAGGAGATCTTCCACAAGATCAACTGCTACTTATGTCTGTAATCTCCTTACATTTATATTAATGCAAATAATTCATTGTTTTATTATAGGTGATGTTTTCATTTCATATATTTCAATACCATGATGATCTATTTAATGAAGTATTTATATGATAATTCATAGATCTCATAGTTTCTTGGCAGGTGTTATCTGACTGTGCAGGTTCTAATTTTGGAATTTGGCGCTGGAATTGGAGCTTCCAAGTTAAATAATGAGAGAAGTGTCTAGAGGATTATAGGAAGGCCTCACTCTGTCATCTATTTAGTTTAAGGAAAAGAATTGTGTTCCTTATCTCCCTATTGTTCTAGGTTAGCCACTGACCTAAAGGAGATAATTTTTTCCACAATCATAAATCCCGTATAACAAGGCTATTTCCAAATTTTGACACACAACCCTAATATGAGGGTTTCCCAACATTATAGTATTTTTATGAATCTATTTGAAGCACCTTGTGTGATATATTCCTCAGAGGATATACATAGATGTCCCATTGTTGGGACAGGGTCCCCTACGGTCCATTTTGGGCAAAAGCCCAAGTTTTTGTTATGTAAAGTGTAAAGTCTCCACCATTTGTGGTTGCAGAGTGTGTAGATAGTAAGTTGCATAAATAGATTTTCCCTTTGTTTATGTAAGTTGTGTCAGCTTGTATAAACCTACCCATGATCCACAGGCCATGGGATTGTATAAAAAGGAGAGTCTTAGAGAGTCTAAGTTTAGTAGTGAGCCAAGAATGAATGTAATGGGTCATTAGAGTTGAAGAGTGAAGAGTCTTAGAATAGAAGAGAGGCTCTGCAGTTTTGTGCACAAAGGCCTAAGAGTAGAGTCCACAGCTATGTGCATGGACCCCTATAGCTAAGTTCGTATGCTAGTCTTGAGTCTGTAAGAAAATCTAAAGCATCAATAAAGAGATTATTTTGGAAATATCTGTGTTTTTCCCATTTACTTCTGTTATGAATGAGTGCGTTTATGTTATGATAAATACTGGGTTTATGATTTAATATTGTATTGATGTGTGATTCTGCATAGTTTACATTGTTATATGAATGCAAGTAATAATATCTGCTTATGCAAAGAATATCTTAATGCATGGTAAAGTTATCAGACACTTAATCCAATCTGGGTAAATATAGAAATAGGAGTAATTGTAGAGGCGCGTAAGTGGTTTATTCTGAGGGTTTGTGAAAGATAATCATAGACCCTCGCGAAGGTCTAGAGGCTGGTAAGAGGAAGTAATATTGATAAACCTTAACGGCTTATCGACTTGCGCGAAGGAAGTTTAGGGCATAAAATGACATCACAATCATCTCTGGGTGTGGAAAATTGGTTCCAGCATTGCCCCATACTGCTTTAGGTGAGACTTCAATCCACACTCCCTGGATTGATGTCGAAAGGGCCTGTAGTGTAGGGATTTGTTTAGAAAACTTAACTATGAACCTGGGTTAGGACCCACTAAGACAAAAAATGGTTCTGTTGCTAGGACATGGATCTGCATAAAGAGATGTGTGACGTTGCATCATTGGAATCTGAAAAAGAAAGAAATTAAAGACTGGTTGGATAGAAAGATCCATGAATTCATGGCTCAAGAAAACAAAATTCTGTGACTGAAAAAAGAAGAATGGTTGGAAAGGTACCTGTACATAGAGATCCACAAAATTTTCTCCCGTTCCTTCTTGGTCAAATTATACAAGTGGATTGCTAAATTGGCAAATGGCTAAGGAAGGTGGAGGCTTGACGGTCCAATAGTGTGGACCCTGGAGCTAGTGCAGAGATTGGAAGCCTATGAAGATAAGATCACATGCACTGTCGATCATTGGCTTGATCATGTTCTCGAATGGTTTGTGACATAATTTGCAGTCGATACATCAGTCAGCCACAACGAAGCAGAGCAACGCTTCTTCAAGAGACCATGAGGTAAGTATTTAAGATCTTTGAATTCTTGGATTAAAATGCTCTTGTGTGAAAAGTGGGTTATGCAACTACCTTGATGTTTGGAGCTACGCGAAGTGGAAAGTTATTCAGGGATAGAAGGGGAACAATACCTGAATATAACCAGCTGATTGAGCCCCCTCTGAGTGATGACAAAGAAGTAGCACACGCTTCTCTATAGAGCACTGTCTAGTCAATAAGGCGAGGGTTCCCATGAATACCCCATCCACCCATACCACCTCCATCTTCAACACTGCCACATACACCTTTGCCCACACCGCCACCTCCTCCACCATCGTTCAATATGGAGAATACAATGAGTTCAATATGGAGAATACAATGAAGTTTCCTATTTTCAAGGGTTTGGGAAATGAAGACATAGACCATTTTTGGTTCGTCGTGAAGGTTGTGTGGCAAGCCCAGAACATTACAGATGATCATATGAAGAAAGCAATGTTGGTTATTGTTTGCAGGAATGCGTGCTAGGATCGTATATTAAGTACTGCACTGATAACTTGACAACTATGTTGGCAAACATTTAGACTGTGCTGAATAAGGAATTCAATAGGCCCAAATCTAGAGCGCAGTCAATCATTGGGTTCAAGGAGATCATGACGAAGCCTGGTGAGACACCCTAGGAGATGTATCAGAGATTGAAATGCAAGATTCGTGAAGCTAACATGAATCTTATGGATGGGTAGCAACGCAAATGGTTTGTGGCTTCTCTCTTGCCTCATCTAAGGGTTGCTTTATCATAGTAGAAGATTGTGACCTAGGCGGAGGCCTTGGAGATTGAGATGATATTGCATGTGACACCAAATCAAGATGCTGCTTTGGAAGTTTAGCAGATTAATGCAGAGTTGCGAAACGTTTGCCTAGAATTCCAAAGTCTGAAGAAGGATAGAGTGGCTCGGCCAGAGGTGTGCAAAGAAGTTTGGTGTTTGAAATGTAAGAGTTAGGACATGATAAAGATCATTTCCCTGTCTTCGCTAATTATGTTTTAGGAGGGAGGCCAATGCCTCTAAGACCGAAAGCTCAAGCAGTGCCAAGTACAAGGACTGCACTGTGGTGTGCTATCTGTTAGGTAGCTGGAAAACATATGATAGATAATTGCCACTTGTTGCAAAAATTCGTAAAGACATCGCAACAGCTCTTCTACAACTTCTACAAATCAGTAGGTCACGAGGAGTGCAATTGTTGTAGTTACAATTTAATGATGGAGAGAATGCTCATGTATTGAATGTAGACAAAACATTGGCCTCCGAATTAAGGAGCTGGGGGAGAGTGAGGAGGATATCAGGAGCGCATGCGAGGCTGAGGTGGAGGAGGACCTACATGAGGTCAGGTACAAGTTATTTGCTACAATTGTTGAGGGCCAGGACACTATGTGTAAGAATGCGCAAACTCGATGTGCCTGACGTGCTGATACTGTACTCAATTTGACCACACGACAAAATACTGCCCTATATTATTAACTAAGATGCACGAAATGGGGACACAACCTCGGCAACCTACCCAGTACTTGCAGATGATGAGGGTTGAACCCTGTAAAGAGGATCTTAATGTGAATATTGTGCTGCGAAGTGGAATGACGACTGGCCAAGATACAGGAAAGTATCTTGAAGAAGGTGAATAGGTCCGCAAAGCTCCAGAGAAGGATATTGGCTTTGATCTGGAGTGCGTAAAAGAGACCTTCATGGAAGCAAAGAAAAGCTTCACTAGGGCTTCTAACTTAGGTAGTCAAGATAAGAAGTCTAAAGAAATGGACCCATCCATGCTTACTATCGTTCTGGAGACCTGTATGAAGCTGCTATGCAATAGCAAGGCTGTGAAAGGATTACAGGAGTTGATAAATAAATGCGATGGAAAATAAAATATTCTTGAGGGATCATGCATGGTTAGGAAAATTGGTAAGAATAAGGCAAGAACAGGGCACGAGATGAGGCTCACCACACAAATAGGAGAATATGAAATGTACCAAGTTATTCTCAATCATGGGTTAGATGCGAATGTTTTGCCAAAACAAACATGGGAGAGAATGCGGAGACTTGCACTGTAGTGGTCTCATATTCAATTGAGGATGGCGAATCAATAAAAGATTATCCCCATGGGAAGATTGCAGGGAGTAACAATCAATATTGAAGCTGCGAGCGCATTGAAAGATTCTGAAGTGATAGAGATTGTCGATGACAACAATCCCTACCCTGCACTCCTTAGGATGGATTGGGCTATTGAAATGAATGGGGTAATCAATTTGAAGAAGTGGATGACGTCATTTGAAATAAAATCGCTCCGCGTAGTAGTACCTCTACACCTTGCAGAAGGACCACGCTATACTGAATTGGTCCGCGGTTATGAAAGTGATGATGATTTTGACCAGATTTATGAGATAATGACGCAAGATCAAGCTTGGGTGAATCCAACAACTAATGGACGTATTGCATGGGACCGCGAAAGATCCTACACATCAGATTCAGATGAGGAATTAGAAAAATGGTAGAATCAATTGCATGAAGTGCCTATGCTACGATGTAACATGATGGGTAAATTGTTGCATGGTGTATCATCGGAGGTAAGAAATTTTCCTTATTATCATGGTTTAACTATTGTTGATAATTTTTTGGATGCATTTGAAAGGGAAGTTCCAGAGAAGCATCTCTTCCAATCCTTGGACTTGGTGCTGCGCACTATGCCTATAAGATGTTGGGATACGCATAAAGATGATTTCGATGGATGGCGTGAATATAGAATAATGATGAGGGTGTAGTTTGGTCGTCCAAAGGTTCAGTTGATAGAGAAATATGATGGGAGGAGTGATCTACATGATCACTTAGAAAAATGGATTGATGCTTATGGAGAAGAACCACAGCCGGAGTGGGTGCATCTGTTCTGTCACACTTTGGATGTAATACAAATGAAGTGGTACTTGAAAATTGAGCTCTGCCATGACACAAATGAATGGGATATTTTGAGATAGGGATTCTTGATGACATTCATCTTTGAAGATGGATTCGAGTGTATTGATGAAGCGTTGTAGGAGGTCAAAGCAGTGATCTTTAGAATTCCACAGGATCCCTTGGATTTGATTCAACCAGATTGGACCACCTAGTTGCGCCATGCACTGGAGTGCTACAATGTGACTGCTAAAGAAGAAGAGGAGGATCCAAGGAACATTAATATCGCAGAGGCAGAAGGTCACCGTGAAGTTGATGGACTGTAGATAGAGAATATCGATATCACCGTGCCATTGAAAATGAGACAATTGAACACTGGAACAGAGGTAGAGCCAAATTTTGCAAAGATAGGGAACTACTAGGATGATGCTACGGTGGATAAGGTTGATGAGTTGCTCCGCGAATACCAGGATTTTTTCCCTACGAAGTTTTCAGAACTAAAGGGGATAATAGGTGATTTAGTAGTGATGCAGATAATGTTGAAACCAGATGTGAAGTTTGTGAAACAGAGGCCATATTGCCTCAATCCTACGTACAAAGAAAAGTTATTCTTAGAGTTGGACAAAATTTTGGTAGTAGGAATCACTGAACGAGTGGATGAACCTGATTGGGTCAGTCTTATGGTAGTTAAGGAAAAGAAGCAAAAGGATGAAATAAGGATCTGCGTAGATCTTAGGAAGATGAATGATGCTTATGTGCATGATCCCTTTCCAATCCCATTCATGGATGACGTATTGGATAATGTTGGTGGACAGGAAGCATATTCATTCATTGATGGGTTCTCGGGGTACCATCAAATCAAGATCGTGCCAGAGGATAGGAGTAATATGACCTTCATAACCTAGTGGGGGTGCTTTTAGTATACTATAATGCCTTTTGGACTTAAGAATGCGCAGACAATATTTTCACACATAGTCATTGAGTTTTTCAAAGAGTTCATTCACAAGTTTTTGGAGGTATACTTTGACATTTGGACGGTGTTTGGGCTGGTAAAGTGCCATGTATCTATCTTGTGCTTGATGCTGGATACATGCCGGAGGTATCAGATCACGGTAAACTTGAAAAAGTGCTTATTTTGCATCCCTTTTGGAATCTTGTTGGGTCATGTAGTGTGAAGACAAGGATTAATGGTGGAATCATCTAAGATAGTGGTTATAATCAATTTGGAGGTGCCAAGAAGTGTTAAACAACTATGTGCAACATTGGGTCATACTGGATACTACTGAGAGTTCATAAAGAGTTATGCCCAATTACCGCGCCGATGGAAAAACTATTGAAGAAGGACGCTACATTCTGTTGGAATGAGTAATGTTAGCATAGCCTTGATGTGTTAAAATAAAAAATGGTCACCGCACCGATCCTAATCTTCTTGGATTGGAAGAAGGGATTTCATGTGCATGTGGAAGTGTCATGTATTTCCTTGGGAGTAGTACTGACACAGGCTGGTGAAGGAGAACTAGATCACCCGATAGCATTTGCAAGCAGGAAGTTGTCGAAGGCTGAAAAGAACTATTCGACGATGGAGCATGAAGGATTGGCTACAGTGGAAGTGCTCCAAAATTTCAGGAATTACTTTCTAGGAAGATACTTTAAGATGTACACAGACCATTTTGCATTAAAGTACCTAGTCGACAAGCCTGTTTTGGGGGGGGGATATGAAGATGGCTACTGTTGTTTCAAGAGTATGATTTCGAAGTCATTGTGAAGCCAGGGTGATTAAATGTAGGACATGATCATTTATCGCACATTGAAACATGTGAGGAGCCCACTAATTTGGAGGAAGGACTGCCAAATGTGCAACTCTTTGCGGTGCATGTGGCAAAGAATCATTTTGCAGACGTCATCCACTTCCTAACTACGGGGACAACTCCAGAGGGGTCCACTAGTCAACAAAAGAAGGAACTAGTGGTGTGCGTGGAAGACTTCTCTATTTTTGAAGGTCACTTGTATAAAATGGGATCATACGAGATACTGCAATGTTATGTGCCTGATTTTGAACAAGGCAGTATACTAGCTAAAGCTCATGGAGGGGCTGCAAGAGGCCATTATGTAGGAAAGGAAACATCACATAAGACCTTATGCGTTGGGTTGTGGCAGCCAACATTGCATAAGGATTAAAAAGCATATTGTAGGGTGTGTGATGCATGTTAGAGGACTGGTAGGCCATCGCGTAAGGATGAGCTTCCTTTGAATCTGCAAGTGTCATTGCAACCATTTGAGAAATGAGTGATTGATTTTGTAGGGCCAATTCAGCCTCCAAGAAAGAAGACGAGTGCGCGGTATATCATCACATGACTGAGTATTTGACCAATTGGGCGGAGGCACAACCTGTAAAGGATCTTACAAGGGAAACAACATCAAAGTTCCTATTTGAATATGTGCTGACCAGGTTCGGTTGCCCGAAGATTTTGATGAGTGATCATGGTACACACTTCCTTAATGAAACAATTAGCGTGCTGATGGAAGAATTCCAAGTGTATCATCAAAAGAGCACGCCATATCATCCTCAGGCTAATGGGATAGAGGAAGCGTTTAATATTATATTGGAGAATGCATTGAAAAAGGTTTGCAATGTGTAGAGGAATGATTGGGATGTGCGCATACCAGCAATGTTATGGGCCTATAGAACTACTTGTAAAACACTGACTAGATAGACATCATTTAGGTTGGTATATGGCGTAGAAGTAGTGATGTTGATGGAATACATTGTGCCTATTCTAACCATAGTGGTGTTCACAGGTATGTCAGAGCCTTAGAAGAGAGGCTCGCGCAACTGACAGATCTGGAAGAAGATAGATTCTTGGCTAGATTCCATTAACAAGTTCAGAAGGAGCGCGAAAAGGCATGGCATGATCGGGACATCAAATTGCTCACCTTCAAGGTAAACAATTTAGTTTTGTTATATGACAAGAAGTTTGATAAATTTCCAAGAAAATTTCAGATGCATTGGCTGGGGCCATATGTGATCAAGGAGATTACCAATGGTTGAGCATTTCAACTTGTGAAACTGAATGGAGATCCATTTCTTGGAAAGGTAAATGGCAGTCGATTGAAGCCATACATCATGGATCCGACCAGATGACTATATGATGGTAGTACATTCTTAGTGCTCCAGGCTGCTGCAAGGAGGCACGAGACTCGGGTTGTAGAGCTACGTGATGAGGGGTTTGTGCAGAATAGAAGGGTGTGATAGTGTTAAGAGACGCGTGAAGGGAGCTATGCTACAGGATGAGAGACCACCCAAGATAGCTAGAAAGTGACTGTTGTTGTCATTGTTCATGATTTGACTGGTAGAAGACAGTTAAGAAGAGCGAGTGACTGACATTTAAGGAATTTAAGGCTAAAACCAAGTGTGAAATCTTTGGAAATTTATTGCCAATCTTGCATTTATGGATGGAATTTGGGGGGAATTGTTGCATTTGAATTTGAAATTGGCTATAAATTATAGATGGCCATCATTTCCCTGCTCAAAATATGGGCGTTTTTAACACCCTCGCTACTTGTGCCCTTAGGATTTCTAATAATGAGAGCTTCGATAAGGAGAGATCCCATCTTCTTAATGTCTTTGTGGAGAATGGCTATAGTAGGTGCCTAGGTTAGAAGGCTTTCCTTAAAGCCTCTAAAAATTCGTTAATTAAAAAAGAACCTAAAGAGCGGCGACTAGGTGTCCATCTTCCCTATGTCTAGGGAACCATGGACAAGATTGCTTGGATCCATAAGAGGTATGATATTCCCTCAACCTTTAGGCCCCTCAACACCATTCGTAAATCCCTCCAATCGGTGAAAGATCCTGTCAACCCTAAGGACATGAAGGGTGTCTACTTGATCCCTTTTTCTTGTGGGACCCCCTATATTGGGGAAACAAGGCACTCCATCCATCAGAGGATCAGCGAACATGCAGCTGACCTAAGACATGGGAGATCCAAGTCTTCAACATTAGCAGAGCATGCAAAAAAGACCAAGCATTAGGTTTGTATAGAGGAGGCCAAGGTTATTGCCAAAGTTGCTCAGTTTTATCATCGTAAATTTAGGGAAGCTATTGAAATTGAAAGAAGGCCTAACAATCTCAATAGAGATGATGGCTGGAAGATCAATAGCTATTGGATCCCTGCCCTTTCTTCCTAGTCTTTCTTTTCCTTCCCCCCCCTTTTTAACCTTTTCGAGCTTTCGTTGTTCCCCTTGGAGCCTTGTCTTTTCCTTCCTCCTAGGGTTTCTCCTTTTGGCTCTGTGGTTTACTAATGGTCCTATTCCTGACCTTCTTCTCTTTCTATTTATTTTTTCCTAATAGATGTTAATAAATAAAATCTTAACTAATATTCTTTAATGGTTATTATAAATCTATTTTATTAAATAACCCCCACCTTTTATATATATAATATATATATATAATTATAATATATATAATATATATATTATATATATATATATATATATAATATATTTATTTATTTTTATAATTAATTATATATAATATATAATTTTCAATTAATTGTTATATTATCTTATTTTTATTTTATTTTATTTTTATTTGTTTATTTATTATTTTTAACTGAATATTATATTCTAATATATTATTTTTATTTATTTATTTATTTTTTATTATTTTTTTTCAACTAACTTTTAACTTAACCTCCTATTTTTAAAAATTTTATAATTTTAATTAGTTAGTTATACCTCTATATTTTGTTAGTTGTACGTTCTGCTCTAATATTTATGTTTTCTATTTATATAGTTAATACTTTTAATGATTTATTAAACAACCAATTTAATTAAATTTACTTTATACATATAATTTATATATAGGTAAGGTCCTTTATTTACTTTTAATTTATAACTAGTTTGTTTGACCCTGGTCCCTAGTCAAATTTAGACGTTGTCCTAGTTAGCCGTTGGAGGCTCTACTCAAAGTATTTAACAGGCAAAGATAGATCTGATTTTTCAACTTGTCCTGACCATGAACCACACTGGTTGTTCGAAATGCATTGACAATGATTTTCTGAATGTGATTTATGCTGAAATTTCTTCTTATAATTGTTATGGATCACAGAAGCCTCAATTCAACCAGAAGAGAATCTTTCTAGTGATAGCCTTAGAGCCAATATCTTGCATAAGACACACTCATAGAGACTGATGGTCAAGCCTTCAGAGTTGGTGAATTCACTTGCAATGCTTTGGCAACACAGTGATAATGTTTTGAAATGATGAAACAATATTTCATGTGTAAATTGTAGTCCAACCCATATTAAGTTGGAAACTCATAGTGTAATACTTGATATTTTATATAATAAAATTTATATGGTTGAAATTATTTTTATTTGCACTTGATATTATTTAGTCTTGTAATTAACATATATGTAACTTCACATTATCATATTAGATAAGCATGCCACATTTATGACATTTCTTAAATTTAGTCGCAAAATCAATAACTAATAATTTATGGTGATTAATAATAAACACCATAAAAATCAATCTAAAACTACACTATTAGTTAGTTTATATTAATTAATAATGAACACAAATAAAATGAATATATTGACTAAATTAGTCATTTATAATGATTATGATAAAATTAAATAGAAATGAAATGAATAGAAACTACTAAATCAAGTTGTTTATATAATGAAATATGAAAATACCAAAAAGATAAATGACTACTCCAATGATAAAATTTTTATTATTAAATCATAGGTCCTAGCCCCTCAATAAGACCCTTGATCTAGATTGGATAATTATATAATTTTTTATTATTAAATTATAAAATTTGCAATCATAGGTCCTAGCCCCTCAACATTTTTATACAAATCAATATCTTTCCAACAATATAAAAGTAACCTTAAACAAGGTTTGTATGTGGAATCTATACCTCCTACACGTTGACCTCAATTTTTTACCACCATGGTACCAAGTAGATGTCATGCCAACCTCCACTACTGACACATGTGAGTTAGTCAAATGTGGAATTTTAAGAATATTATATAATATCTAAACCTTAATAACTAATCAAGGGTTAAGGCACTCAAAACCCTAACTATAGATGGTTATCGTGATGTGTTAAAATAATGGGTTGCTAGGAAGAGAGGGGGTTCCATTATCTTAGCATTGTGTTTGTTCCATAGTTGAGTAGAGAATCTAAGAGTGGGATTTGAGAGCACTATAGAGGATGAAACATATTTTATAGCAACTATTCAAGTCATAGTGTCAAAGACAACTCCATAGTGAGTTCCCCTTTCTTTGTATTTTCATTGTCATACCTAAATAAAAGAGAGTATAGCATAAACCTTTCCTTCTAGCCATATGTTTCTCCCACTTCAAGTTTCCTAGGATACATATTATGTTCATTTGTGTGGATGGAGTATACATTTTCTTGTTCTTTCATTTTTTCATTTTAGCTACTTTCATAAATTTTAGCAATAATAGTGTGATAATAAATCTAAGGTCCAAGGAAATAATCCTATATAATAAAAGATATGTTATGATGAACTTTTCTAATGGAATATCCATGATAGTTTATAAATAAACCCTAATGCATTGGACAAATTCAAGTAGAAGAGTGATTCACTCTCGTATAAGGATCAGATGTATCTATGTAAGAATTCATAACTTAAACATGAAGTTCTTTTAGAACTACACTCTTCTCCTATAAGGGGACACTAAGG
Source organism: Pinus taeda (assembly GCA_000404065.3). Lineage (NCBI taxonomy): Eukaryota > Viridiplantae > Streptophyta > Pinopsida > Pinales > Pinaceae > Pinus > Pinus taeda. Next base: position 281,081 of record APFE030220287.1, read on the forward strand.
ATTTTTGAAAGCTTATTATAGGATATAAAGGGAATATTTTTAAGAAGATACTGAAACTAATGTTCAAAAATTTGTGGTATAATGTTTAGTTTGCTAAAAAAACAATGTGGAGATAGTTAAGACCCTAGATTTTCTAGAAGTGTTGGGCCATGCCAAGCCAAAATAGGGGGAGTTGTCAATTAATTTTATCATAGGTTTACCAATGTTATAAGGGAATAATGCCATCATGGTTGTGGTGGATATGAAAAAATGTATGCCACTTTTTTTCGCTTTCACACCCTTTAAAAGCAAGTACAACAACCAAAATATTCGTGGAAATGGTTCATAAACTACATGGAAACTCAAAAATTATTATGAGCAACACAGACCAAATTTTCATTGGTAATTTTTAATTGACTTGTTTTTTTTGTTTGTGTACTCAAGTATCTAACATCTCCTCTTACCATCCTCAATCTTATGGGAAAAATGAGATTGTGGACAAATATCTATAAGATTATATCCACTTTTTTTCATAAAAAATAATATAATGCGTCAAATTATTACATTCGATAGAATTGTGGTATAACACTTCCATTAATACATCATTTAAAATGTACCCATTTATGATACTCTATGGGTAACATCCTCCATTAATGAAATCAACCTTGAAAGTGAAAACTTAGGTTCAAGTAGTGGAGGATCGTAATGATCGCCAGAAAGAGGTTCTCTAACTATTAAAGGGTAACTTCATGATAACACAAAATAGGATGAGACAACAAGTATATCAATGTTGTAATGAAAGACACTTTGAAGTTAGGGATTGGGTATCTATAAATCCAAAACCATACACACATATCTCACTCAAGAAACTAAAGAAGGACAATAAATTAACATCAAATTAATATGGTTTTCCTAAAGTATTGCAACAGATTGGCAATTTGGATTACAAATTAGAGTTGCCCCAATACTTACACATACATTTAGTATTATATGTTTCTTATTTAAAGAAGGTAATTGGTAAAAAAATCACAGCTCGTAATACTTTTGTAGAAATGTTAAAGCAGTATAAATTATACTAGAACTTCAAGCAAATCTTGAAGCATGAATTGAACAACAATGAAACAAAGCAATTACTAAGTACTTAATGAAGTGCAATAACCTACAAGGAGAACATGCCCCTTGGAAAGTTGATTCCTTTTCATATCAAGGCATCATTATCCAAGCAAGCATTGAGGACAACAATTGTTCAAAGGGATGAAGCATGTTAATCCCTAGACCTTGGGCCATTTGATAATTGTTTATTGTAATTTTATTGTTTTCATTATCGGTAGAATAGACTCATAATTTGTAATAATTTGTAATTGTACTCTTTATCTTCTATATATATCCACATGATCTAGTTTTAGAAATCATCAAGAAGTATAATTTATAAAGATAAAATGCAGAGGAGGTTTCCCTCTCAAAGTGGCATTTCTATTCATTGATTTTTTGCATTCTCAAGGTGTGGTATTACTCATTCTTTCTATTTTTATGTTATTTGGGGTGTTTGGTCCATAAAATTTTGACCCCTAAAATTTAATATGTTAAACCAAGTATTATTTACATAATGAGGTTATGTGATGGAAGTAAAGCCATGTTGGTTGAACTATAATGACCACATATTGTAAATAATGTAAAATGAATTGTAAATATTCCTAGTATAAGGTTCAAGGCTAAGGCCCAACTAGTGAATGATCATGGTTTCCACTAGTGGGATAAAAATATTGTGTAGTTGTTGTATGTTTTCATGTTATGCTTATGTTTATGTACAAGAATTTATAGAGATGAAATATATAACGATATAATAATAACCAAAAAGGTTGCTTGAGAAAGCAACAAAGAGACCATGATACAATAAGAGGGGAAGATGAAAGGTGATGAACGGGTGATTGACCTTGCCATTTGGGAAGTACTGCCCTTTCTTACCCATGCTTCCTTACATGATTTCCTATAAATATTTGACATGTGTGTACAAACCAAGTACAAGTTGTCATATCCTTGGGGAGAGGGTAGATATCATGTACGCATGGAAAGATTTGTCATTTCCTTTTCTTTCATTATAATCCTTTTGTGGGAAAAGTGACAAGCAAATTTCTCTATTCATCATTCCTCTCTCATGTTATGTACTTTCCCACACTTTTATTTAATAAAGGAACATGTGCGAAACCATGGGTGTTTATGGCTACAAATGGCAATATAATCCCATAGACTTATGATTCGTAAGATGATATTAAATTTGGAGAATTTTCTATTGAAAATATAAAAGGAAATGGAATGGTTTATGTGGGGAAAATGATAGATTAAATGTTCACATTAGCTGAAGAAAAAGCTATTAAACCCTATTATTACCACTCATTAATTATTTTGGAGCTAGATGTATACTCTTTCGGGTTACTCATAGAAGAAAAAAAACACATTAACTCTTTCTACATGCATTAAAGAGCATTAAAAGGGGAGAATATCCATGAGGACTATTTTTAGAGAAAGGGAATATATTTGTTGTATTGTATAAGGTAGTGAAAGTGAGTGGCATGGTTAATTGATGGCTAGATGAGGGTTGGGGTGCTTAGTGGTGAGCATATTATCTTTGACATGAGAACAATGGCTTGGGTTGAGTGATATTAAAGCCCCATAGGAGCTTCCTTTTCCTTAGTGGTATCATGGTATAGCTTGGACATCAAGTTTATGGCCAATTCCCATAGTTGGGTGGAAAATCACTCTTTAGCAATTGATTTGCTAGACTTTTATTCATTTGCAAATAAGTAACCAATAATTATTTCTTTGTATAATTCTTTCTATTTGGATAATGCCTTGAAACAAATGTGTAATTAATGAATTTAGAATATGCAATGTTAATTTTGATACTATATTATATTTCCATATGAATTATGTATTATATTGTTGTTAAAGGTTGCATTTAGTCTCGCAAATGGTCAATGACATGAAGAAATTATGTTGGTAGTGCTCAATGGCTAAGGGATGTATTTAGGGATGCTACAAACATCTTCTTCATTGAAATAAAAATCATTCTTGGCATATCCCCAAACCCACTAATTCTTTAGGATTTTTTGATCATTTGATAGATAAACATAATAGCCTAATCTTTTATGAATAAAAGATTAACTAATTTCAAAGGAAAATAAAGTTAGTTTTAAATGAGACCACCATGGTGGTAACTTGATAATTTTGTTTATCTAGTAGGTAACTTTTCCTAATTTGGAAGCCATGTATAAAAATATGTACATGGTAATCCTCAAACAAAGAAAATAACAATTAATAAGTAAATTGAGGGTTTAAAAGGGTAAACAAAGATTGAAAGGCCATGAGGTGGTTACTTGGTTGTCGAACATCAACATACCTCAATTTTCCCATTAGGCATACATTTTAGTTTGTGCATTAATCGCCATGTTATATTTTTCATTGGTCTTATATAATCTTAACATGTTATAGTACATGTTATATATGCTCATTTAAAACTTATTATTGCATGAGATTCTTTCTTTGAACCTCATACTCATTCAAATTGAGTTAGTTTGTTAACCTTTAATTATATCGATATAGTTTTACTCATACTTTATATAAATTAAAAAATAGTTAAATAATTGCTTACCATATATTAATATAGCTAAATAATAATTAATGATCTCTTACCATATACTAATAAAAAAATGAAAACAACATTTTTTTTGAAGTAAACATGTGTGTACTAGTAACCTCTGGCTACCTTTCTCTTGATCTTTCTATCTAATGGGTATCCAAAATGATGTTCTTAATTTTTGTATATTTACTAACCATTGCCAAACCATTAACCCATAGACAGTAAGGTGTGATGATGTTTTGAAGTTTCCTATATTTATTCACCATCATAGTAAGGTGTAGACTTTGTTTAATAAATTGAGTATTACTTTGTTAATTATTTAATAACATCCCATGAAAGCAACGCCTTAATCCCTATTTCAATAACTAACCTCATTGAAGTACCAAATTTATTGACAATGTATCACTAACTTCATTGGCACACCAAATTTATATAAAATCTCTTTGTTATAGCAATGGCTTCTCTCATGGGTATTTTTATTTAAGGAGTATGGTGTGAGTGGTCCTGCAAAATCGAATTCCCACTTAGTGAGGAATTTTATCATGACAAATTATGGAAGTGGCATTGATATTGAATTAGTGGATGGCCTAGTCTCTCACATCACAAGGAGTTACAGACTTATATGCATTTGGAACAATGTTGAACCATAATATTTGGCTTTTAAAATATTTTAAAGGTTGTCCTCTTCTTGACATAATGATCCCCACTATAATTTGAGTTGTGAAAAACTTTGTCTTATGTTGATACACAATATAACCTCTAATGATATGGATTAATCCTACATCTCCATTAAAAAATGGTATTTCTTTTAGATTGGTAGCCTAGATATCCCCAAAATGAATAATTCTTCGAGGGGCCATTTCCGAGGAGTCATTTCAATATGAATGACTTAATAAGATTCCCTACCATTATTCCTTATTAATACTATTATCACTAATGAATATAAAACCAACATTAACCAATAAATCACTCTATGGAATATGAATGTATCAAGAGGATATTTAGCTTTCCTCAAAGTACATAGGAATCAATATAAACATTGTCTTAGGTTAGGTTAGGTCTTCCGTTTGAATTTTTTCTCAGTCTTGATAGCATATCAATAAGTGGCACCAATCAAGGAGATTTCCAGGAACTCCATCTCGTCCTAGATGTACTTGTGCATATAGTCGTGGTACTTGAGTACCAAATGCTGCTCAAAATTTTTGATACACAACTTCGTACGAAGGGTATAAAAAATATTTGTGAACTCTGACACATCTTGGTCCTTTCCCTACTACAGTCTGGTCCACTTTATGTATTTATCTTCATATCTCCCGATAGGGTAATATTGTTCCTTGATGGTGTCTCATAGATAATTCTAAGTGGGTATGATTGAAAACGGTGAGGATTCCCTCTCGTCCTTCTGTTCACAATAGGTTTCTCGCTAGTCCATCACATGGAGGGAGACTTTGAGGAGTGTAGAAGTAATATTTTCCTGATTGGAAAAGTCACGAACCTAAAAATATCCTTCCAATAGATTTAACCATTTATCTATGACATCTGCATCCATTTGGCCTTCAAATATGGGAATGTAAAAGTTTGCTTGTACCTTAAAGGGAGTGACGCCTCTAGAGTGGCTGTTGGATGAAGATGTGTCACTTGTGAATAGTCGGCGAAGGATCTGGGCAAAGTTATCCATCATCGCATTCCTCTATTGCTCGAGGGCTTCCTCAAGAAATATTTTGAAAGGATCTTGTGCTCCCTTATATTTATTTTCTTCCTCCATGTGAGGTCGTCGAGGTTTGCAAGGGTGGTATTGCAAAGTTTCAACTAGTTTGAGCCCTAACTCCTTATACCCTGACCTCATTGGGGACATGCAAAGAAAAATAGAGAAAGAGTAGACCACTCTGATACCACTGATCTAGACTTATATAGGAACACAACAGAATATAGATACAAACATAAACACCAAGATTCATTAGAAATAAAACTTCATTTCATTAATATCAAAGAACTGAAATATGCTTACACACAGAATGGAAATAAACTCGCTTGGGCAACAATGGCTTATCTTTGAGAAGAGATGTGGCGGCTATATGCCTGTGACTGTATTAGAATGAGTCTTTGTGGCCTTTTGATCATTGGGAAATAATGATAAAACTTAAACATCCAAAAACCTAACCCTAGGAGATGAAGTGCCAAAATCTTGTGGGCCCTGTTGGGGTAAGTTGGAACGTCAACTTCCCGGGGTCGTAACTTTGGCATACGATCTTTGTTTGGCTATCATAATACCTTGTTTTGAATATGTCAAAAAGGAGGATGAAAAAAAACTAGTGAATTTATTAGGCACTTTTTCAATCTCTCCGTTTTTCCTAAAAACGTCTTTTAGCCCCTCAAAACGACTCCAGAAGTTTAGGATCTGACAAGCTACCAAAAATATTAAGTTGTGCTACAATTAAGGAAACTAAAAAGAAACAATGGTGGGGGTCCAAGTGGAATAGGCGGGTGGCCACTAATATCCACTTGGATCATTTACACCCTTTAAAATAAATTACAATGACCACAATATTCATGGAAATTGTTCAAAAGCTACATGGAAACTCAAAAATTGTTATGAGCAACACAAACCAAATTTTCATTAGTAATTTTTTAATTAACTTGTTTTCTTATTTGTGCACTCAACTATCTCACATCTCCTCTTACCTCATCAATCTTATGGGAAAACTGATATTGTGAACAAATGTCTATGAGGTTATATCGACTTCTTTTGCATAAAAAAATAATATAATGGGTCAAATGATTACATTTGGTAGAATGGTTGTATAAAACGTCCATCAATATATCATCCAAAATGTCACCATTTATTATACTCTATGGGTATCATCCTTCATCAATTACATCACCCTTGAAAGTGAAAACTTAGGTTCATGTAGTGGAGGATCACAATGATCAAGGTCCTCTAACTATTGAAGGATAACTTGATGACAACACAAAATAGGATAAGACAACAAGTATATCAATGTTGTAGTGAAAGACACTTTGAAGTTAGGGATTGGGTATCTATAAAGCCATAACCATACAAACATATGTCACTTAAGAAACTAAAGAAGGACAATAAATTAGAATCAAATTAATATGGTTTTCATCAAGTATTGCAATGGATTGGAAATTTGGATTACATATTAGATTTTCCTCAATCTTTACACATACATTTAGTATTATATTTTCTTATTTAAAGAAGGTAACTGGTAAAAAAATATCAACTCATAATACTTTTCTAGAAATTGTTAAATCAAGAAAAGATATACTATAACTTGAACCAACCCTTGAAGCATGAATTAAACAACAATGAAACAAAGTAATTACTAAGTACCTCATGAAGTGCAAGAACTTACAAGGAGAAAATGCCACTTGGGAAGATGATTCCTTCTCACATCAAGCATTGAGGACAACAATTATTCAAAGGGCCGAAGCATGTTAATCCCTAGATCTTGGGCCATTTGATCATTACTTATTGTAATGTTATTGTTTCCATTATGGGTTGAATAGGCCCATAATTTGTAATTGTATTCTTTATCTCCCACATACACCCACGCAGTATAGCTTTAGAAATCATCAAGAAGTATAATTTGTAAAGATATATTATATAGGATGTTTCCCTCTCAAAGTGGCATTTCTATTCATTGATTTTTTTGCAATATCAAGGTGTGGCATTACTCATGCTTCCTATTTTTATTTGGGGTGTTTGGTCCATAAAATTTTGGCCCCTAAAATTTAATATTTTAAAGCAAGTATTATTTACATGACGAGGTTACATGATGGGAGTCAAGCCATGTTGGTTGAACTATAATAACCACATATTGTAAATAAAGTGAAATTAATTGTAAATATTCCTAGTATAGGGTTCAAGGCTAAGACCCAACTAGTGAATGATCATGGGTTCCACTAGTGGGATAAAAATATTGTGTAATTTTTATATGTTTTCATGGTGCACTTATGTTTATGTACACACATTTATAGAGAGGAAATATAGAATGATATAATAACCACCAAAAAGTTTGCTTGAGGAAACAACAAAGAGACCATGATACAATAAGAGGGGCAGATGAAAGGGGATGAACGGGTCATTGAACTTTCCATTTGGGAAGTACTACCCTTTCTTTCCCATGCTCCCTTACATGATTTCCTATCAATATTTGAAGTGTGTGTATACCAAGTACAAGTTGTCATATCCTTTGGGAGAGGGTAGATATCATGTACGCATGGAAAGATTTATCACTGCATTTTTTTTTCTTTATAATCCTTTTGTGGGAAAAGTGGAGGGCACTTTCTCTATTCATCATTCCTCTACCATGTTATGTACTTTCCCCTACTCTTAGTTAATAAAGGAACATGGGTGAAAACATGGGTGTTTATGGGTACAAATGGCAAGATAATCTCATAGACTTATGATTGGTAAGATGATATTATTTGGGGAATTTTCTATTGAAAATTTAAAAGGAAATAGAATGGTTTATGTGGGAAAATGATGGACCAAATTTTCACATTAGCTGAAGAAAAATCTATTAAACCCTATTATTACCACTCATTAATCATTTTGGGTCTAGATGTATTCTCTTCCAAGTTACTCCTGGAAGAAAACCAACCCATGGACTCTTTCTACATGCATTAAAGATTATTAAAAGGGGAGAATATCCATGAGACTAGTTGCAAAGAAAGGGAAGATATTTCTTGTGTTGTGTAAGATAGTGAAAGAGAGTGGCATTGTTAATTGATGGCTAGATGAGGGTGTGAGGCACCTAGTGGTAAGAATATTAGCTTTGACATGAGAACGATGGCTTAGGTTGAGCGATATTAAAGCCCCATAGGAGCTTACTTTGCCTTAGTGGTATCATGGTTTAGCTTGGATGTCGAGTTTATGGCCAATTCCCATAGTTGGGTGGTAAATCACTCCTTAGAAATTGATTTGCTAGACTTTTATTCATTTGAAAATAAGTAACAAATAACTATCTCTTTGTATAATTCTTTTTATTTGGCTAATGCCTTGAAACAAATGCCTAATTAATGAGTTTAGAATATGCAATATTATTTTTTATATTATATCATATTTCTATATGTATTATGTATTATATTATTGTTAACGTTGCATTTAGTCTTGCAAATGGTCAATGACATTAAGAAGTTAGGTTGGTAGTGCTCAATGGCCAAGGGAGGTATTTAGGGATGGTAAAAACATCTTCTTCATTGAAATCAAAATCATTCTTGGGATATGCCCACACCCTCTAATTCTTTAAGATTTCTTGAGCATTTGATAGACTGACATAATAACCTAAACTTTTATGAATAAATGATTAGCTAATTTCAAAGGAAAATAAAGTTAATTGCAAATGAGACCAGCATGGTGGTAACTTGGTAATTTTGTTTATATAGTAGGTTACTTTTCCTAATTTGGAAGCCACATATAAAAATATTTACATGAGAACCCTCACACAAAGAAAATAACAATTAATAAGTAAAGTAAGAGTTTAAAAAGGTAAACAAAGATTAAAAGGCCATGAGGTGGCTACTTGGTTTTAGAACATCAACATACCTCAATTTGTCCAGTAAAACTGCATTTTAATTTATGCATTAATCATCTTATTATATTTTACATTAGTCTCACATAATTTTAATATGTTATAATGCATATAATATATACTCATTTAAAACTTATTATTACATGAACTTATTTTTTTAACCTTATACTCATTCAAATTGAGAATAATTATATTAACATAATTATACTCATATTTTATATAAATTTAAAAAATTATTTATAATCTCTTCCCATATATTAATATAACTAAATAATAATAAATGATCTCTTACCATATACTAATAAAAAAAATGAAAATAATAATTTTTTTTCAAGTAAACATGTGATTCCCGATCTTTCTTTCTCATGGGTGTCCAAAATGATGTTCTCGATTTCCCTACATTTACTAACCATTGCCAAACCATTAACTCGTACGCAGTAAGGTGTGATGATATTTTCAATTTTCCTATATTTAATCACCATCATAATAGGTGTAGACTTTCTTTAATAAATTAAATATTACTTTCACCATCATAGTAAGGTGTAGACTTTCTTTAATAAATAGAATATTACTTTGTTAATTATTTAATAACATCCCATAAAGGCACCCCTTAATCCCTATTTCACTAACTAACCTCATTGAGCTACCAAATTTAATGACAATGTCACCAACCTCATTGGCACACCAAATTTAGAGTAAAATCTTTTTTTAATAGCAATGACTTCTCTCATGGGTATTGTTATTTAAAGGGTATTGTGTGAGTGGTCCTACAAAATCGAAGTCCCCGCTTAGTGGGGAATCTTATCATGACAAGTCATGGAAGTGGCATTGATACTGAATTAGTGGATGCCCTAGTCTCTCGCATCACAAGAAGTTGCATACTTATATGCATTTGGAACAGTGTTGACCCATAATATTTGGCTTTTAAAATATTTTAAAGTTTGTCCTCTTCTTGACATAATGATCCCCACTATACTTTGAGCTGTGAAAAACTTTGTCTTGCGGTGATACACAATATAACCTATAATGATATGGATTAATCCTACATCTCCATTAAAAAATGGTATTTCTTAACATTAACAAATCAATCACTCTATGGAATATGAATGTATCAATGTGAATGTATCAATAGGTTATTTAGCTTTTCTCGGAGTGGAGTGGAGTGGAGTGGAGTGGAGTGGAGTGGAGTGGTGTGGTGTGGTGTGATTCGGGATTCAATTTCAAGAGATACATTTAGCTTTTTGTTATAAGAGGATTGGGGATTCAATTTCAAGAGATACATTTAGTTTTTTGTTATAAGATTTAAAGAGTAGGCAACTCTAAGATAGATCTTATTTGGGTGGACTTAGAATGCTTAGTTTTTGCTAAGTCATAAGTTATTGGTATAGCTAGAAACTCTTAGATATATTCTTGATCTTATAGTAATAGTGGAAAGTTTTGATTTTGGGTCTTATGAGTTAATAACTATTTACTAAACTAAAAAAAATATTAACATATCTTGTTTACTAACTTTTGAATATATTCTTGGTGTTATAGTATCAAGTAAATTCTTGGTATTATAGTACCAAGTAAAATATTTGATATGACCATCATAGTGGTCAATCTAAAAACATGTAAAGTAGTTATAAATTTCAACAACATAACGAGATGAACAATGAATTAAACTTATACTCAAATTTCAAATATTTTACACTATTACTCCAATCAATTACTAATTCTTCATAGTGAAAAAAAATCAATACAACACGTGCAGAGTGGTCATACAACACTGGTGAGGTTATCAACTAATTGTGAAACTATACAAATTCAAGATCATTTACAAGGTAATTTGAACCCAACATTGTACGTCCTGAGTCGAATATACCTACAGCTACAAGTCAGTCTATTATATAACGTAAAGGCTATGAAATAAACTCCACAGAAACCATAATTTCGTACAGACAAACTCTGCATGTAGGGGAGGTGTTGAAGAAGGATCAGTCCATCCCATCCACACAGAGTGGGCACTGGGGATACGTTTGAAAAGCAATTAGGTAATGGCTTCGTTTTCATGCAGCAGCTACCATGTGGTCCGGAACGACTTTCACGTGTAGCAAGTACATTATTTATAAGTCTATGGCTCACTGCTCGATGCACTAAATTGTCTTCTCTAACGCTAACGGACGGCCATATGAAGAAAATTGTCAGTGAGTTGTGGGTTGGTACGTACAGTAAGAAATGCTCATGACGCAGTCACCATGTTAGCTACCAGTCCTTCTGCTGTAATGCTAACGGACGGTCGTATGATGCGTAAAGTGAGTTGGGTATTGATACGTACAGTAAGAAATGCTTATGACGAAGTAACAAAACGCGTAGTCCAGACTTTAAACAGCACACAAGTTTGTCCAGGAAACTATAAAAATTATGATATGGTTTTGAGAAAATTTAGGAAATAATAAAAATTTTGATATGATTTTGAAAAATTTTTGCAGAAATTTGGAAAATTTAGGTTACAGTTGTCTAATTTCAATTTAAATTTTCGGTACCCAGCAAATTTTTGATAGTGCTAAATCTATTTCCATCCTAAAAAATTATTAAAATACATAAAATTCATTTCAAAATTGGCTTAGATCTAAGATTATCATCAATACTAAACGGATAACATTTTAAACCTTTTTAATCTTAATTAAACTGAAAAACATTAAATAGTTTCAGATTTATGGTGACTCCAAATGTATCATTGATTATTGATTAGTTAATTGACTAGTATTAAATATCTAAAAACCAAAAATTCTTTAAAAAAAGAAAAAATCATTTTGAAAAAATCTAAATTCTAACCAAAAAAAATCATTTTCAACTATTAAATTCCAACCCATTTACTGGAAATATAAGAAATCTGGAGACAGAATATCAAAAAATGCACTAACATTGAATCCAAGCTACATTCTATATAAATATCTGAATAGCAGCTATATCCAAGGCATGCATCCCATTCCCATAGCCCTTGTGAATCAAATTTCAACACTTTGGCACCCCAGAGCAAAGGTTTGCAAAAAAATTTGAGCGCTGCAGGTCACAGTTCTTTTTTGACAGTTTCTTTGACTCACTGTATATCAAAATTGTCATTCCTTTTTGGAACTCATGGTAATTTATCTCACCATTATATACAAATTATACAGACTTTACATAGTTAGTGGTATGAAAATGGTAGGTTTTTTTGCCCCATATATTGTTGGAAATATATAGTTATTTTTTTTATTCTTGGAATAACACAATAGTATCATGTTCACTGAATTTTTTTTATTTAAACACATTTGTAATTATATTTTTTTGTACCCACCGAAATTGTGGCTTTGATTAGTAACAAAATGCTTATGATACAGTTATAATGTTAGTGGTGTATTCATAATGATGTAGTCATGTTATTGTTGTTGTTATTATTATTATTAAATGTTTAGTAAATATTGATAAACATCAATCTATAATAAACATCAAAACTTTATTACAGTATTATGGCTTATTAATACCACATACACAAAAAATCATATTTTAGTAACAACTCAACTGCAATAAATCTTTTTTCTCTTTAACATTGATGAGACTAAATTTAAATTCAAAAATTTAAAAATAAATAAATAATTTCTATATTATTAATTTAATACTTTAAATGTTTAAATCCATACATATATGTTGGATTCCAAACTCCAACTAATGTATAACATGCGAAGAAAGATGTTTAACTAAGAGTTGGTATTTCTAAACGATGAAAAATACTTTAACACGCATCCCTATTAGCTTTGTATGATACTTCATTCCTTTCACTATATTGGTATTTCTTGATATTTAATATATAGGAACTGTAATATTGCAGGTATGGATTGTATATTATATAATATAAATATTTATAAAATTATTTTATTATATTATATATGTGGGAAAATTTATAGTTTTATTTAGAAGAATGAATTACATTTATCTAAAAGTTTTTATAATAGATGTTGTTTTATATTATTTTTACAGCGAATGTCTTTCATATTATTTTCCTTATTTTATAGTTAAAAATCTATTAAATGTTTTTCTTACATTAAATTTAAATTCTTTTTTCTTTCATTAATTTAAAAAGTAAAAAAACAATGTACTTTTTCATTTCTTATTCTATGTTTATATGCCCTCCAATTTATATATATTGTATATGATTTTATTAGTAATCTAATTATATATATAATTGGTGTTATTATTATGATGAGATACAGCAACAATACATAGAGTTAGAGTTTGGTGTATATGGTTAATGGTTTGGAAAAATTAAGTTTTTATAGAATTTTTTTTTTTTTTGTAGAAACACAAAATATACTTACATTATAGTTTACTTGTTATGAAAGACATGAATCTAACATGTCAATAGAGATAGAGGACATGGTTTGAAAAGTCACGAAACAAATGGGTATTTAGGAGATATTAAACTTATTATTTTTCAAAAAATATTTCTTATAATCTTTTGAATTCCTTATTGATATGCACACACCTAACCAATATGGTTCAACCTCTTTACTTGGAGGGTAAGAAGCCCCACTCATACTGTTTAAGATACATGATGGGTAAATTATCATAATTTTGATATAAGAGATAGATATTTTGGTGGAATATTCAAAACATTAGATCTATTGGTGGGACATAGGCAATGTTACAATATTTTACACATCAATAATGGGTTTAGGGACCTTAATCACGGTTTAGAAAGGAAAACAAGGGCATTGGTCCCTAAGTGAAGATTCTAGGGCTCAAAGACCACACACAAGGCCTCAAAGCATCACACATTTCCTCTAGAGGGAATACTTGGCTTATAGTTGACATATTGCACACTAGGGATGGCTCTTAGCTGGGACCTTGACCATGGTACAAAGAAGAAAACAAAGGCATTAGGCCTTAAATGAGACTTCTATTGATTAATGGCAATAAATGAGGCCTCAAAACATCACATGTATTATCTAGAGGAAGTATTTATATGGATGCCATTAGGAGGTGTTGCACACCAAGGGTTAATCCCAAGCCTTGAGAAATGTTATAGGAGGAAAAAAATGGAATTCGACCTGATATAAAGCTTTTAGGAGTTTAGGATATATGGCTTATGAGGGGCTTATGGGTGTCATTATGAGGGGGTTATGGGTGTTTGGAGAATAAAAAGGAGGGACTTATGTGCTAAATGAATCTTGTATGGCTAAAGGGTAATGAACAAGGTTTTAAAATACCATATAAGCCCTTTATAGGGAATCGTTGGCCCATGAGTCACACATGCCTTCTAGAGGGAAAATTTGTTCTAGAAGTGCAATATGAACACTATTATGAGGTTCCATATAAATCGTTGGTCTACAAGTGTTATATGGGTACCATTGCATTGTTTTAGTCATTATGGTTGGTTCTCAAGGTACTAAACATGGTGAAAGGAGGAAAACTAACATATTGGGGCATAAAATATGTTTTTAGGGCTCATGGACCATGCTCATAGTACAAAACCACAACATAAGGCATATCAAACAAATCTTTGACCTATAGTTGTTATATGATCATCATTGTAAGGCTTTTCACTTCAAGGATGATTATTTGGGCCCTAGAAATGGCCTATGAAGGAACACCACTATCTTAGTACCCAAACTATGATTTTAGTGTTTATGGACCACTATCAAGACCTAGAACCACCACACTTAACAAAACACAATTTTGGCCTACATGTACTTTGTGGGTGCCCATAAAGTACAAAATATGGTTCTCATAGCCCTACACATGGATAAAGCAGGAACACTAATGTCTCAAGGCTTGAAAGAGGCTATGAGGACCCATTTCCCACACACATAGTCAAAAACCATCACACAATATAGTAAAAAATAATATGTGGGATACATTTTCCCTATGGATGTCATTGTAAGAATTTTTGCACCATAAATGATTCTTAGACCTTAAAAATAGTCTAAGGATGAGAACTAATGTCTTAGGTCTAAAAATATACCTTTATGGCTCATGAAACATGGATGTGGTCTGAAACGACCACACAACCCTTATAAAGTCAACGTGCATTAGAGATTGCTCTTGCGGCCTTGGACATGGTTTGAGGAGGAATATGAATATTTTAAGCCTTAAAAGTATTTTGATGATTTAACAATCATGTAAAAAATCCAAAACCATCACAAAGCCTTTCTAAAATGAGTTTATATGTGTAATACGGGCACCGATACAAGAAATTGGAGAACCAATGGTCTAAGGAGGAACATCAACATCCTAGGGCCTAAAATAATATTTTAATGCTCATGGACCATATGCATGATACAAAACCATGACAAATACCTTGTAATGCAATTAATCTATGTATTAGTGTTGTATCAACACCAATGCAAGGCTTTTGCATGCTAATAATGCTTCTTGAGGCTTGAGACTTGTTTGATGAGGATTTTTGATGTTTCAGGGCCTAAAAAAGGTTTTTAAGGCTTATGTACTAGGCACAAGTGTTTATATAGAATTTCCTCGACAGTAACTAAGTACTCTTAACCCATAGGTCTGCCCAAGACCTATGACAGACAGTGTGCGTGATACTTACTTAACAAAGAAACCATATGAAACAATCATACAATATGAAAGTAAAGAAAGAGAAAGAAAGAAGTGCACCTTATCTTAGAATATGGGTGCACAATGCTTGCAGTGATGAAACCCATAGAGATCTTGGCTCCTTGGATCCCTTCGCCTATAAATTTCACACAAATAACAATAAACCACAATATCTATGTCCATGCAAACTACGTTAGCATTAGTAGTGTAATAACCCAAAAACAAATATTAAGAATTCAAATGAAAGACATGTTGATGGGGGAAAAGCAAGATTTTTTCATTATACCATAAACAATTACAATGTTGCTCCATTTTTTTGGTTCTTGACCTCAGCTCCTCTTACCACAACTCACAATTAGGCTCATTTTGTTTCATAGCTTATCAAAAATAGAAGTGGGTTCCCAATCCATTAAAATTTCGTCATCTTCAACATTTTTCCATTTGCTCCATGGAGATCATTGCCTATATATAAGGCTTCAAGGAGTGATAAAATCTATATAGACACTTTATTAACTGTGCTTGATATGGTCCTTCCATTCTTATCTTTTACAACTAATCATTTTTTACCTTTTCATCCTTATCCATTCACTCTAATAGCCCTAACTGCTTCAACTCTCTTTTGTTGTGTAACTAGAGAGTTGCAACTCTCCCTAGCAAGCCAACTAAAGCATTACAACTCTCCCTGCTAGTATTCTAGGGATGTTGAAGAGGAACTTTAGTGTTTTTGGTAGGGTTTCCATTGAGTTTGTATTGTATTCTAGCCTTCATTTTGAGGTTTTTCCATAGTAGGCCCAATGTGAGTGTCATTTTGAGTTATGATAGACCTTGGGGAAGGAATTTTGAGCCATAGTAAATCCCCCCTAATGTATGAGGTTAGAAGAGAAGTTGATGGTTGAAATACATTACAATAATTCTAGTGATCCAAGAAGACTGTGGGATCCAAGGATGTAAAACCTACAAAGGGATGTCAAAGTCATAGTCAGATGCATATAATATACATTGGCGATGTAGTCATACCCATACTTGTTATTGAAAGAATAGAGCATAGTCACCCACAAAAAATATTGTGGAGTTATGTCATCAAGGATTGGTCAGGATACAATGTAGATATTTGTCACAATAGATATCAGTAGAGTTACAGAAACCAAGAGAGCACCCAAATGTGGCCCTCAAAGTATATAATACATTATCCAACTTAGCTTGGGGGAGAGAATGTTCTTGAGTTAGGTATCAACATGCTCAAAGGCCTTCAACTTATCATGATGGTATGTCTCGACTACATGACAATGAATGAGCTAATGTTCAATATGTAGGGAGACGATATGATTAATAGGAATCAAAGGATCTTGTTAACAGATGTGAGGGAGTCCATCGATGGTGAAAATGGTTCCAAAGGTACCTATCACAGAATAGTTATTACAAATGAATGATATGATGTCGAGAACTTGTAGAATCTGCCAATATGGGTTAATGAGGAAAAACCACTATCAATCACGAGGAATCATACCAATGAGGAGTACAAGCTCCAAGGTACTAGACTATTTCTAAATATACATCCCAAATAAGGTGTTGGCATCAATGGGAATATATCCATGAAGAAGAGAATTGAAGTATCCCTAATCATTTGACATGAAAGTGACACCAAGATGTGGTCATTGTTGATAACAAATGAGGAACTAGTGTACAACTAACACAGGGATGGCTGACACAAAAGGTATAATGATTTATCAAATGGTTGAATTTGACTATGAATTCCATTGAACAAATAATGGCATGACACAAATGTGAACTTTGTAGTTTGGACTAAATAATACCATGCATAAACAATGGTTTCACAAGAGGCATCACCACAACTTAGAGGCTGAAGGGTAACAAATCATGTGAAATACTGACACAATAACAAAGTGACTTGGCTCATGTTGATGATGTGGCTCTAAATCCTAGCAAATACCAATTGAAATAGGATGACTCAAACAAGTGCCACGTTCAAGGGTGATTGATGGCTACCATGATAGAATAAAGAAAATCAATCTCCCTCTTTTTTTCCTTTTTAGTTTAATGAGCATGCAAGAAAATATAAGTAAGCTCGATAGAATTTTTTTCATTCAATTTTAACAAGCTGGAAAAGAGTTAAAATAACTCAAGTCTATGTATTTTTCATGAGTTTTGTAGTGAGTTTAAAAAAGAATTAAAATTGCATGCATGTATCTCTCATGGTTTAACGAGTGTGAGAATAGTGAAGAGTTTGATCACCAAATTTCATCTTGAATAATGAGTAGGAAAGGAAGGAAATAAGTTGACATTTTCAAGTATTTTAACAAGCATGAAAATAATACCAAAAGGAATCTCATTCCAAAGAGATGAGTGGTATAATGGCATACATCTAGTTCTGAAGCTAAAAGAATTGGCCTAAGAAAAGAAATAGATAATCTTGAAGTGTCTAGCAATGAAATCCACTCATTGTAGTGGTTTGTTTAGAAAGGTGATATGGGTTGTAAAATGGAGGCAATATTGATGTGAAGGAAGAGGTAAAGCATGGTTGCAAGGTTGGAAGTCGTGACGGAGGAAAGAAACTTTATGACAACATCAAGCAATACATTGAAGACCATAGGCATAGGCAACCAAAAGTCAACAAAAAAGAGAGTGGAAACCACCCTATAAGGGCTATATATGACTAGAAATAGTAGACAAAGAGACAAATGAGGATAAATTTAAATTTCATGGAAGGCTCTAAAGAGGGGTCCTAGACCTAAAAATGAATGTAGCATGGGCACCAAAATGGCAAGCGAGTGTTTTTCTAGGGTGCCCATGAAGGGTAAGCTCTACAACACAAGTTATGAGATGAAAGAAGGCATGGTTAAGTCCACAACTTGATGGGCTGGGACCTAAGGTAAAATGAAATTGTATGGGGAAGGTTAAAGATGTAGTGGCAATATTGATTTGGATCTTAAACCTATATGCTACTTTTAGATGTATACCTCAAGTCACTAGTGTATGTGTTGCAAACACCATATTCCTATCGAATAGAGAATCAAAAGTTCTTTCTGGAATCATTCGTTCATGACATTATGATAAAAATTCAAATGAAATATCTAAAAGAAAGAGGCATGGCCAATGTGAAAAGAGATATTTGAGACCGTTTCCCCCATACAAAAGGAGGAAGTTTTGATCATTCTACTCATTTGTTACCAAAAAGGATACAAATTGTGGAGAAATCCTCTTGTTGTTAAATTTTGTTTTTCAATCACAGGAGCATTAGGCCACCAAACATGATTTTGTCACCACTAGGTAAGAGCTCTTAACCTCCTCTTTCATTTGATATCCATTTTTCCTTTCTTTACTATAATGAACAGAGTTCATACTTCACAATAATCTTCAGAACACTTGGTATATGAAGACATCAATTGAGGATAAGAATGTATATATTGAGTAGTGAATAAAAGAATTGATATGAGATATGATTGATTACAAATGAGGGCCCGCTTATATACCTAGGACAATGCCCCTTCATGAATGGTCATGTCCTTATAGACATTCATATCCTATACTAATCAATATTTAACTAATCATTATTATGATTATTTTTATTAGTTATATTTATATAAATTATATTCATAACATTTCCTTCCTCTTCATAAATATTTGTCTTCAAATGTTATTGCTAATAAGAAGTGCCTTCTATTTCTTTGTCTTATAATCTATTCACATTTTCATATTTCTTTGAATTTTCATCTTCATTGATATAAAATGATAGGATCCTTTGAGTGATAAAAAAAATTGTCTAACTGAGAAGGGATCTAACCATCCCAAATCATTTTTTGTGGAAGTTTACAATTGTTTGATAGCTGGATAATTTGTTATTGTAAGACTAGATTGTTTAGGCTTTAGTATTCTTCAGAACATGTATGTTGTTATTGTTTTGAGTGATACAAATATGCAAACTGAATGAGATGTATGCTCTTGTGATTCAAATGTCGATAATGAGTTCTTTTGGTTTGAGTTTCCCTTATCATGTGTTTGGAAATTTCTTGATTGCTTCAGGTACTGATGTTGTTGAGTTGGTTACAAAATCTTCACTTGGAATTTTCATCGTTTGAACCAAAACATCTAGATATGTTTTGATTTCAATTGGTTGGTTATCTTCTTTAGTTGTGATATTGACTGGATCAATATTCATTCCTTTTTCTTCAACTTAGACTGATATGTTCGAAGATTTTGATACTTCCTTTGTGATAAATTATTATAATCTCTTTTTCAATTATTTCTTATCATTTTAAAGTTTCTTAATTTAAGTAAGTAGATTTTCGTTATGATTTTTTAAATGTGGAATTTCTTCAGCCTCTTGATTTTGACGCTCAAGATTTTCATTTTTTAAATATTTGATTTCTCCTAGTCATTTTTTATTAAGGTTTTTAAATCACGGATTCTATTCTTCTTTCTCTGATAGAATCTCATTGAGTTTCTTCTCAAAATTTTCCTTTTCTTGCTTTAGTTTTTGTTTCTTAGCCTTGGACTTATTAATCTATGCAAACAATTTGTCACTGTGGTTTTTGAGGTGAGAAACTTCTTCATTTTTGTCTATGACAATCTTGTCAAGTTCCTTTTACATATTTTGCGTTGAATTTTGACCTTCTTAAAGGAATAATTTTGAGATATCTTGTATATCTTCTGGTGTTATTGAAACTGGTTTCACTGTAACGTCCTATAGCCTTATTTTTTTCTTCTTGTAGGAAAATGTCAAGAATTTTTTCTTGGTGTTTAAAATAAATGATGCTAGTGATTCCATCTAGGGTGAACCCAAAATTATGTCACCTCAATCATTCCATAGGGATTGAACAAATAGTTTCGATATAAATGTATAATCTCCAATGTTTAATTGTAAGTCAGTTATGTCATATTGTTTTTTGTTCTATAGGTCTAATTTTTCTATTATATTTGACTTGGGAATCATCAATTGGTTAGAAAACTTCAGGCTTATATAATTGTTACTTTCAGCAACTTAGATAGAAATAGTAATATATTTCCCTGCAAGAGTTCCTTTAATTCTAAATAGCACTGAAGCATAGTTAAATGAAGCTCCTTAAAATCTTCCTTCATTTCCAACTTAGACTCCATTCCTTTCTCGACAACAATTGATGCCATTTTGATTTGTTGATATGAACTTAGGGTTTTAAAGGTAACCTTTTCTAATCTTTATAATAAAAAATTTATATGTTTTTTTTTTAAATGTTCAAAACTTTATTATTCCTTTCAACCTTACGAATTCTCCTTGTATGTCTTTGGCTTGGACTTATTTTCTTTTTCTTTTCTTTTTAAAATATAAATGCTCTCTTTTTTTCTTTTCTTTTTTCCTAATAAATTTTCTAACCTCTTTACTTTAATTTTTTTTAAATTTCTTTTAACTGTTTAATTTTTTAATTTTTTATAAAAGTATATCTAATCTTTCATTTTGTTTTTAATTATAATACCCTTTTAGCTTATAATCTTCCTTAAACAAATTTTCAATAAACCCTATCTTTTTGTTCTTTGCAATCTAGTACTTCTTTATTCTAACATTTTCCCTTCTCCTATAATTGGTAATTTATTTATTTATTTTTCTCATATATATAGATATATATATATATATATAGCGAGAGAGAGAGAGAGAGAGAGAGATTACACTTCTCTTCAAAATTAAAAAATTAAAAGGCACAATGAAAGACATGACTACACATGACAAGTACAACTAGATTGTGTTGATGTGTCATTTGAATTGCTTGTATGAATCAAAAGGTGGCTGGAAGGTGGTATAGGTGTGTCAGGGTAAGGTATCTTTACATACACAAGATGCAATGGAGTATGTGATTTTAATTGTAATTATTCTCATTAACCTAACATTGATTTTTGGTAGTAATGGTACCAATTAACGGGGACAAAAATGGTGGGCAAAAGGTTGCAGCATATGGGTGGCAACATATAATGAAGTAGAGTGTGTGGTGTTAGTTCCAGTCTTCGTAGCCTGTCACTAGGGATCAAAATGGGCTCTTACTATGCCTGGTTTTCAGAGATGTTTTGCACATGATATTCAGTGCAAAACATGTCATAAGCATGTTCATCAGAAGCATCTTGGAAATATCTTTCCAACGGTATATTGCATACCCGAAATCAGTTCCTAGAGCAGAAGATATGATCGAAATGAATGATTGGTTCTTGGTTATGCATGTTTTGCGGTTATTTGCTACACACATGGATGAATTTACTACAAAATCAGTTTCTAAAGTAATGGACATGAATTTTACAAAATTGAAAGAGGTTTTTGTCAATCACATATCTAATAATGAAAACCTCCTTCAGTTTATGCACAGGTGTTACTATGTGGGAGATATGCAGTGATATTTCAAGCCTACATTAAAATAAAACAAATTTTGCATTTGTTTTACTGTTTTAGTCATTGTAGTGCGGCGTCATTTTACAACATATGGAAAGAAATTTTGAGAAACCCAAGGAGGTTTTTTTCAACCACGAGCCATATACAAAAACCTCTTTCATTTTATTCATAGGTGTCGTGAATTGAAATATTTGACTAGATCTTTACAACCTATTTTTACAGATTTAAATATTTAATGATTTCGTTTTTTAGAGATTATTTTGTGGCATAGATTCCGAGCAACTTGAAACGAATTTCCAAAATTTGAGAGAGGTGTTTCTAAAAAATGAACTTATCTACAAAAACCTCTTTCATTTTTGTAACATGTGTTATGGTTTAGGAGATACAAATTCATCTGTGACCCCTATTTTCAGAAATTTGGTCCAAATTTAATGTAACTATTTCTATCTTTAGGGAGATGGTTGAGCTCAACTCCCTTAGTACAGGGATGAGCTAATTGTATATATTTTATGAATTTCAGAGTGTAAAGGGTTCAAATTTCTCAGCAGAGGAAAGCTGCTATTGGACTGTGTAAAGCTTAAGCTTTTTCTGAATATTATTCTATTGGAGCAGACTCTACATTTTAAACTTAGGATCCATCATAGTGTTTAATGTGCATCATGTTTTTCTTGTAAATTCATTTCCATGCTTTGTTTTTTTTTTTGCTAATTTTGTTACAACATTCTCTAAGGGAACTTTTAGGAATCCATCCATGCACTATGCTCCTTTCACAATGATTATGTTGTTTAATGTAGAGGTTATCTTTTCAAAATCCATCCTCTGTTAGATGCTCTGTTGAGTAACCTTGTGTTTCTCTTTCTTCTAATTTTTCCATTGTATATCCATCCCCTGATTGATGCTTGCAGGGCAACAATATTTTTCCTCTTTTCTTCTCTCATTATATCTTTAATATAGCTAAACATTGTGCTTACTTTGCCCCAAGTTTGCTGGTAGAAACTAGCCTCAATTCCATAGCCCAATGATCCCTTCTCTTGCTGTTTTCAACCCAGAACTTTCAATCAAATCCCCATACTTCATAGCTAGCCTAAGATTCAGTTATCACCGCCACATTTTGTTGGCAAAGAGAGAGCCCTCACTAGTCTGGCAAGGGTAGATGCCAGATCAAAAGCTTGGTCTATGGTTATCTCAGAATTGCCTCTTCTCAGCCTTGAGGTTCATTCTGAGTGCTAACATATTGGTGCTGTTGTCGGGGAACGAGGTGACAGATCTTCTCTGGGAAAGATCATTGAAGTTGCAGATCTGGCTATTGATGGTGGACAACAATTAGACACATATGAAGGCTGAAACATTCACTTGACGACTCCAACTCAATCTAGAGATTCCAATGCTCACTGATTTGTTCATGTACTAAAATAAGATGGTAGGGTATGTGGCAAACCCTGTGTGTTGTGAAATTTTCAAAGAAGTTAGAGATCAATTAGTGGATATTGAAATAGATGAGGTATTTTTCATTACCGTGCTTCAATGTTTGAGATCTCCGAAGTTTCCTCTTAACAATAAAACTAGTTTCTTTGAGTTAGTGGTTGAAAAATTTGAGAAGGATATTTAGTATATAGATTTTCAAATTAATTCATATGAATTCCAAGATCCCAAAAGGTTCTTGGAAACTCTCCCTCCAAAAAAAGAAACAATAGGGCTGCCCGTATATGTTTGCATTGATAGTTTGCAGCTGGAAGCATATGTCGAGGAGTTAGGGTAGCAGACATGGTTTGGTTTCTATGATCCTATAGTTGCATATATGGAGTATTTATTCAGTTTGAATGACAAACCAAATTGTATTTTACACAACCAAACTCATTTTGTGCATGTATGGCTATCAACATTTCTAATTGTGTCCTGGTTCAAGCACTCCCTAGCATCATCGTTGCCATAGTTTCTTGATTGGTTAATTTGACATTACAACATCACTTGATCTAGTGATTTGCAGCAATGTAGGGTAGGGTTATACATAAATAAGATACCTAAAGGAGAATTTCAGTTTTTGGCATTTGTTTTAGTTTCCTAATGTACAGGTTGTAATATGTGTGTTTTTTTTTGTTGGTATAAGTTGTTCAGGTTTGCAGATGTTTTTGACTGTATTTGAGGCACTTGGTCTACAGTGTTCTTGACGCCTCCAAGGAGCTGCCATCCCCAATAAGGCCAATGTTAGTTCCAGCCTTCGCAACCTGTCACCAGGGATCAAAATGGGCTCTTACTATGTCTGGTTTTCAGAGATGTTTTTCACATGATCTTTAGTGAAAAACATGTCATAAGCATGTTCATCAAAAGCATCTCAGAAATATATTTCCAACGGTATATTGCATGCCTGAAACTGGTTCCTGGATTAGAAGATATGATTGAAATGAATAATTGATTCTTGGTTATGCATGTTTTGAGGTCATTCTCTGCACATAGGGACAAGTTTACTACAAAATCAGTTTATGAAGTAATGGACATGAATTTTACAAAAGTGAAAGAGGTTTTTTTCAATCACATACGCAATAACAAAAACCTCCTTCTGATTATGCACAGGTGTTACTACGTGGGAGATATACAATGATATTTGAAGCCTACATTAAAACAAAAAAAAATTTGCATTTGTTTTACTGTTTTACTCATTGTAGTGCGACACCATTGTACAACAGATGGAAAGTAATTTTGAGAAACCCAAGGAGGTGTTTGTCAACCACAAGCCATATAACAGAAACCTCTTTAATTTTATTCACAGGTATTGTGAATTGGAATATTTGACTAGATATCTACAACATATTGTTATAGATTTAAATATTTAATGATTTCCTGTTTTAGTGATTATTGTGTGGCACAGATTTCGATAAATTTGAAACGAATTTCCAAACTTTGAGAGAGGTTTTTCTCAAAAATGACCTTATATACAACAACCTCTTTTAGTTTTGTAATAGGTGCTATGGTTCCAGAGATACGAGTTCAAATTTGACCTTTATTTTGAGAAATTTGGTCCAAATTTAATGTAAATGTTTCTATCCTTCGGGAGATGGTTGAGCTCAACTCCCTTAGTACAGGGATGAGCTAATTGTATATATTTTATGAATTTCACAGTGTAAAGGGTTCGATTTTTTTTGCAGAGGAAAGCTGCTATTGGATTGTGTAAAGCTTAAACTTTTTTGAATACTATTCTATTGGAGCAATATTTGCCTTTAAACTTAGGATCCATCACGGTGTTTAATGTGCAGCATGTTTTTCTTGTAAATTCATTTCCATGATTTGTTTTTATGCTAATTTCATTACAACATTCTTTAAGGGAAGTGTTAGGAATCCATCCATGCACGATGCTCCTTTCACAATGATTATGTTTTTTTTTTGTGGTTATCTTTTTAGAATCCATCCTTTGTTAGATGCTTTGTTGAGTAACCCTGTGCTTCTCTTTCTTCTAAAGTTGCCACTGTAGATCCATCCCCTGATTGATGCTTGCAGGGTAGTGGTATTTTTCCTCTTTTCTTCTCTCATTATATCTTTAATCTGGCTGAACATTGTGCTTACTTTCCCCAAGTTTGTCGGGAGAATCTAGCCTCGATTCCATAGCCCAATGATCCCTTCTCTTGCTATTTTCGACCCACAACTTCAATAAAATCCTATACTTCATAGCTAGCCTAAGATTTAGTTATCGTAACCACATTTTGTTGGAAAAGAGAGAGCCCTCTCTGGTTTGGCAGTGCTAGATGCCAGATCAAAAGCTTGGTCTGTGGTTACCTCAAAATTGCCTCTTCTTAGCCTTGAGGTTCATTTTGAGTGCTAACATGTGGTAAAGTCTTCGACATCTGGAAAAGTGTTGTGGTCACGTTGCTTCAATGAAGTGTGTGGCTTTGCAAGTTACGGTGTCACCGATGGATGTGGTAGCTCTAGATCTGTTGGCAACTGGTTGAGCAACACCTGTTTTTTATTTTGTTTTATTTTTTAATTATTTTTTTGGTTTTGGTTTTGGTTTTATTTTTATTTTTCATATATATAGAGATATTTCATAATAATTTTTTAATATATATAATTAATTTTATCAATCCATATATTTATATTTTTTTTTAATCTCTCCTCTCTCTCTCTCTATATATATTAATATATATTTATATATTATTATTTTAATGGCCAAAGGACTGATGGAAAAATGGAGAAGCTCCAAACTCTCTATAATGAAATGCTTCAATTGCAACAATAGCAAGTTGACAAAGGGTTGATGGCCAAAGGTTAGATCATACTGGCTCTATGCAATTGTTGGATGCATGAGGATCAAACAACTCTGGTACTAATGTAATGAGTAGAGCTAGTGCTTCACAATAATCTTTATAACACTTGGTAGATGAAAACTTCCATTGAGCATAATAATGTATATATTGAATAGAGAATAAAATAATTGATATGAGATATTATTGATTACAAATGAGGGCCTGCTTATATACCTAAGTTGATGCCCCTTCATGAATGGTCATGTCCTTAGAAACATGCCTCTTCTATCCTAATCAATATTTAATTAATCATTATTATGATTAGTTTTATTTATATTATTTTTACATAAATTATATTCATAAAATTTACCGTGAAAATTAGGTGTTGGGGAAACCCTATTCAAGTTGAGTGCACTCTAATGCTTTATCATAGAGCAAATGGAGAGTTGTTAGGTTGTTCAATGCTCCCCTATGGAGGGAACAAAGTGTTAAAACTCTCCATGAAGCCTAAGGTAGAGTGTTGAATCTCCTTTTCGGTAGATCTATCTCAGTTGAAGCATGGGTTGACTCATGTTTCTGGATTATCGATAAACATTGATGTTTTCTACATGTTTTTTTTTTTAATTTTCAAGATGATTGAGTGGAGGGAAACAAAACATTAGGTTGATGATGCCACTACCATGGTAGACCTAGGGACATTGGTTTACTTGTTAAATTATGATCTCTTCAAGTTCTTTGGTACCCATATCATGAGGGGTCAACTTCGATTATTGGAGAGGATCATTGAATGGTGGATTCCTATGAAGCAACATTTCTACGTACAAGGTCTTGTGTTGAACATAGAGGGGGAATATATCCAGTTTATCATGGTTCTTTCGAGGAAAGGAGCCCCAGTGTTAGTGTTCGGAGGTAGATTAGTGGGTGAGAGGTCAATGGAGGATTTCATCGTTGAGTACTGTGTTAGCATTGCTTGGAAATTAAGTGGAAAGATCCTGGTTAGGGACATAGTGGACCTCCCTCTTTGCACCATCCTATTCACTATGACTTGAGTGGTAGGTTCAATGAGTCCCCACTTGGCTTCCAAAATCCAAGTTTCCATTGCGGTATAGATCATGGCCCCTACAATGTCCAACTATTGTGAAATTTTGTTGGTGAACCTAAAGGAGAATTGGACCAAGTGTAGGATAGGAAAATATAGCTTGTTTATGTATGGAAGCATTATAATATCATTCTTTTTTAAGTGGGTGCTAATATTATGACTGTAGAGTTTAATGCCACAATAAGGGAGGACTCAACCTTGGATGACCTGGTGGACTTAATTGATGGCTAGGATGGGAGGATGGGCATAGATGTAGGCATATGATATATATTTTTTGGGCATGGAATCCCCCCATAACATGTTTTTGGGCTCAAAGCACAAGTTTTGGTCAAAGGTTTTGTAAGACTCCGCGAATTGCGAGCGCGGAGCGCGAAGTAGAGGTTAAGTCATAAGGTTGTTCACCCTAAAGTAATGTAATGTAATGTAAAGTCATGTCGGCCTACCCATGGTCCAAGAACCATGGGATTGTATAGAGCGAGGCTCTAAGTTGTAAAGATAGTAGAGGATAGAGTGAGTAGCGAAGGAATGGTTTGAGCTTAGAGTAGGATTCTAAGTGTATTAGGTCGTAGTATTAGGAAGAGGCTCTGCAGCTGAGTGCGCAAAGGCCTAGTAGAGTCCGCAGCTGAGTGTGCGGACCCCTGCAGTTGAGTGCGCAGGGCAGTGTCAAGTCTGTAAGTGGGATTGAAGATTAATAAAGAGAAGTTGATTCTTATTTCTGTGTATTTGTTGTGCATCATCTTATTTATGGTTGTATTAGATATGTATCGTGTGCACTAGTATGATTGTTGAATATGTTGTAATAACCATAAATCTTACACACACAAGTTAAGTAATCGGTTAATTAGCAAGGAACTTGGGTATTATATGGGTCGCGCCCCGAGTAGGGCTACGTGGAAACAAAAACATAGGTTGTGAAGGACTAACAGGTGCGCATAGTGACGGGTCAGACTGCGAACCTCCAGAAGCCCATCAGACATCCCCAGGGTGCGGAAACCTGGTTCTAGCACCCTCCCATACTACTTTGAGTGAGACCTCAGTCCGTGCTCTATGGACTATTTCCAAAAGGGCCAGTAGTACCAGGATTTGCTTAGCTAAATCATCTCCGAACCTAGGTCAGGCCCATACAAGCCAACAAATGGTTCTGTTGCCAGAACCTGGATCTGCATAAAGGATGTCTGGTGTCGTGCCATTGGAATCTAATGAAGAAAGAAATTGAAGAGTGGTGGGACAAGAAGATTCACGAGTTCACGGCACAGGAAAATAGAAATCTGTGAGTATCTAAGGAACAATGGTTGGAGCACTACTTGTATACGGAAATCCACAAAATTTTCTTTGAATCATTTCTATTTGAGCTATATTAGTGGATCACGAAGTTAGCAGATAATCAAGGAAGGTGTAGGATCAAAAAACCAATAGTATGGACTCCAGAACTAGTGTGTAGACTAGAAGCATCAAAAGATAAGATAGCGTGAGCTGTGGACCACTAGCTCAACCGAATAATAGGAGGATTTATCACTGAGTTCGTGGTAGACACGACCATCAACTACAGTGAGGTAGAGCAACGTTTTCTCAAGGGACGCGAGGTAAGTATATTAAATATTTGAACACTTGGATTAAGATGCTATTGTGTGAAAAGTGGTTTATGTGAGTAAGTTAATGTTTGGGACTATGCGAAGCAAGAATATATAAAGAAGCGGAAGTAGTGAGGAGTTGGAAAATAGTCCCTTAATTTCACCCTTGTGGGAAAGTGAGGAGGAGCTTGCGAAATTTTCTCCAAGAAGCGCGGTCAGTTTGATAAGACAGAGAATTCCACATTTACCACCCCCATACACACCACCACCTGTTTCACCCCCCTCACCTCCATCTCCACCCACTCGACCTCCGCCACCATCGCAGTTCAATGTGGCGAGTGCGATCAAACTGTCGGTGTTCAGAGGAGTAGGAAATGAAGATCCGGACCAATTATGGTTCGTGGTAAGAGCAGTATGGGAAGCACATGGCATCATGGATGATAATATTAAAATGGCTACGCTAGTGCGCACGCTGCAAGATTGCACATTAAAGTGGTATATCAAGCATTATAATGACCACCCAAATGAAAGAATTGCAGAGATCCAGACTGGATTGAACAGGGAATTTAGCAGGCTAAAATCAATGACACAATCAATCATCGGGTTTAAGGAGATCGTGATGCTCCTAGGTGAGACACCCTAGGATCTGGAACAAAGGCTGAAGAGTATGATCCATGAAGCCAATATGACGTTAACAAATGCACAACATCACACATGATTTGTGGCCTCACTTACACCACACTTAAGGATGACATTGTCACAGCAAAAACTTGCCACCCAGGCCGAAGTGTTGGAGATGGCAATGAGATTGCATGAGACCCCTATACAAGACCCTAGGTTAGGAGTCCAACAAATCCACATGCAATTGCAGAATCTATGTCTAGAGATGCAAAGTTTGAAACAAGACAGGACAACTCGGCTAGAGGTGCGCGAGGAAGTATGGTGCATAAAATGCAAAGGCCAAGGGCATGACAAGGACCATTGTCTAGTGTTCGCGAACTACTTGGTAGGGGAGGGCCAATGCCATTAAGACCGGAGGCATAGGTAGGGTTGACTGTGGCATCTATATTATGGTGCACGATCTGCTAGATAGGAGGAAAACACACCACAGATAATTTTCATATGTTGCAGAAGTATACGCAGATGTCCCAACAACTGTTTTGTAATTTTTGCAGGTTGGTAGGCCATGACGAATGTACCTGCCGAAGTTATGAACTAATGATGGATCAAACTCTTGCGTACAGGGTATAGGCTGAAACTGGAGCCCTTGACCCAAATGCAAGGATGGCATGTGCTGGGTTTTAGGGGCATGGTCGGGGTCGAGGTGGAGGTGGAATGGGACCAAGAAGGGGTCGTAGCCAGATAATTTGTTACAATTGTGGAGGGCCAGGGCATTATGCCCGCGATTGTACAAACTTGACTAGGATATCATGTTGGTATTGTAATTAGTTTGATCATGAGGCAGAAGATTGCCCTTCTATGATAGTGAGGATGCACGAAAAGAGGATACTCCAGCCCCCTCCGACCTAGAATTTACAAATGATGAGGTCTGAACTACACGAAGAAGACCCAAATGTAAACATGATGCTCAGGAGTGGTATGACCACAAGAGATGATAAAGGGAAGAAGCTAGAAGAAATCATGTGGGTTCGAAAGGCTCCTACAAAGGAACCCAAGTTTGACTTAGAATGTGTGAAGGAGACATTCATGGAAGCTAAAGAGAGCTTCACAGAGGATGGATCCTTCAATGCTCACTACCTTTTTGGAGACATGCATGAAATTGTTGTGTAATAGCAAGCTAGTGAAAGGGCTACAGGAACTTATCACTAGGTGTGTGGGGTCAAGAGAACTGTGCATGGTCCGAAAGCTTGGAAAGCATGCATTGCACACCGGAAGGGAGATGAGGTTGATTGTGCAAATAGGAGAGTATGAAATGGATCAGTTAATCTTGGATCTAGGCTTGAACGCGAATGTACTACCAAAGAAAACATGGGAACACATGGGTAGACCCACGTTACAATGGTCCCCTATTCACTTACGAATGGCGAACCAACAGAAGGTTTTTCCCATGGAAAGATTGCAAGTGTTGATAGTTGATATTGAAGGCATGAGCGCATAGGCAGATTTTGAAGTGATAGAGATTTTCGATGATGGAAATCCCTATCCCATGCTACTAGGAATAGACTGGGCTACTGATATGAATAGAGTTATAAATCTGAAGAAGCACAAAATGATCTTTGAGAAAACACCACTACACATAGTAGTACCGCTAGATCTAGTCGAAGGAGCGCAATACATTGAACCGGTGCGCGACGATGATAGTGATGATGATCTCAATTGTATCAAATGCAAGTCAGTCAATAGGGGTGGAACAACTTGAAAGCCCACCTTTCTCGATGGGTATAGACATATGCTTTAAAACCCGCACAAGTGCACACTAGCCCTAGAATAACGGATCAGAACAAAGCGCAGCAGTAGGAAAGGTGATGTGCGCTACCAGTTGTCAGCGAAAAAGCCTTTGATAAGAC
Organism: Pinus taeda; assembly: GCA_000404065.3. Lineage (NCBI taxonomy): Eukaryota > Viridiplantae > Streptophyta > Pinopsida > Pinales > Pinaceae > Pinus > Pinus taeda. The sequence goes on from APFE030220287.1 coordinate 312,628, forward strand.
GTGTAGAGTACTGAATAAGGTTTACCAGGAAAGACGAAATGATTGGGACTTACACATGCCAGTAGTTCGATGGGCCTACTAGACCATGTGTAAAAACCTGAACATGGAGACAATTCCAAAGGATCAGAACAGAATGAAGATGGTACTTACTGAAGAAAATACAGAAAGGAATTCACATGTAATGGACCCTATAGTAGTGATAGTGCGCGATGAACAGAAGGAAGAAATCACACATCTACGCGAGGTAGAATATATAAGGATTCACGAAGCCATCCGGCGAGGGAACCTTAGACTTTGCGCACTCAAAAAGGACTGGGTACAATTAAGAAAGAAAAGCATTTGATGGACACTGAGATCAAGAGGCTAGAAAAAGAGATCACGTAGGCATGTCTCGCTGATAAACCAAGGATGACAAGGAAAGATACAGGTGATCGTACCACTGCATTAGAAGATTGTCGCCGAGAATTTATCTCTGGTACCATGGCTGAAACTGCACCTTACCAAATGCAATAACAAGGGGAGCGCACCACATAAGGTAGAACATGCGACGCCGACTGTCGTGAGGGAAATTGATGAGTGTCCACGGACTATACTAGAAGGTGAATTGAAGTCTCACACAAATGGTGCGACCACCTGACTAGCCGTAGGGAGCACAGTCTTAACGCTCTAGGTAGTTGAAAGAGAGCGCGGGACTATAAAAGAGTTTGTGTGGGAGCTGGGCGATGAGGGAGGTGCACACAAAAACAACATGGCATGAGGTTCACACCTGCGCATGGGTGGCTACGCTGCCTCATGGGTAGACTGGGCAGTAATTGTTGGTGTCACTGTTCATGACAAGATGTCCAATTTAAGGCAAAAGGGAGCGGGCGACGGACAATTAAGACACGAATTAAGAATGATCTACCACCAAGAATGCATTAATGACTCAGAAGTCAGGGGAACGGTTGAATTCAAATTCAAAGGACAATATAAAACTCCAAATGCTAGCCACGAGACAACACTTGTTCAGTTGAGGTTTGAGCTATTACGAAGAGAACAAAGTGTTGAGCACCAAGTGGTATTTGAGCCCCCAAGTTCATGAACAACGATAGACAGTTCGAACAAGATGACAACCACCAGGAGTGGTGTGGGTTTTGCAAAGAGTACCACTAAGGAAGCCGTGCAGAACTATATGGTGCAGGTTGGGGATTTGCTGAAAATTCCGAAATCACATCGGATGCCAAGGCCCAAGAAGGATAAATAGGTAGCGGGACCAATCTGCATGTCCCCATGAAATCCGCGATTTGGTAAAATTTCCATGGAAGAAAAGGGAAAGGCTGTCACCATTGAGATAGATGATGAGGAGGAGGACCTACAGGCTCTTGTATATGAGATAGAGGCGAATGAAGAAATGGAAGAAGACATCCAATCAGTGCACACTGTAGCAAAACTGCTCGAGTATGTTCATTTGCAGAAAGGGAAAGCTAAGGCACCCAAGGATTTGGATGTTGCTAAGAGCTCACTCCAAACCCCTCTCCTCCTAGATGGAATTTTGTTTGAGGGCTTGGCCCTCGACTATGTGCCCACAATGAAATTTGAAGATTGGGACCTCACGAATAGCAAGAAGTTCCCACATTTAGAGACTGAGAACCTCATGAAACAGAGCAAGGAGGGGTCAGTTACAACGCTAGAGCCGCAAAAATGGCTATGCGGTGTGGAGAAGGCTAGACTACTCCACCTACTATGGATTCTGCACTTTCACTGTGCAACTATCACAATTTTTGTCATCAGGCAACTGCTTTGCCTAGTGCATGATGGTTACTTATGGCTGGAGGAGCATATTCCCATCATGGCGGAGCTTATCCATAGGATTTCCCGGCTTCCCTGTAAGGGAAAGGACCTCATGGAGATAGCCAGCAAAAGCGGAGATTTGGTGCTCGCATAGGCCATGAAGAAGAAGTACAAATTGGAAAAGAAGAAGAGAGGCTATGTAATCAGCAACATTAAAGATAAAGGGGTGTGTGTAGCCACCCAACTCTTGGTTGGGAAGGTGATGAGAAAATGTCGTGGAGACGAGGTACCAGTGCCGGTGGTTGTGATGGCAGAACAATGCATGGAGGGGGTCCAATTCAACTAGGCCAAGTTCCTTTGTGAAGAATTCCTAACTAACTGCAAGGAAGCTCAAGAGCAGGGCAAGAACTTCCACTACACGTGGTTTCTCGTGTCTATTTTATTGATGACAGGGGAACTGCCTGAGGAAAATCAGTTCCCTCATATTGAATAGGACTTGCCAGAGGCTGCAAAATATGTGTTGCTCTGGGCTACAAAGGACGCCATGCAGATCCACAAAACTAAGATCTTTTGGGTGCTCATGGAGGTGAACATTTGGATGTGGATTAACAGGAGGCTACACCTATCCCCCACAGTGTACAACAGCCTGCAGAGCCTTGTAAATTTCAAGGCAGATATGCATAATGTGTATATCAAGGTGCATAAGGATTCGGCGTAAAAATGGACCAAGCTTCCTTTCATCACAATTGATAATGCCATCTTCTCCATGCTCGAATCATGGCCCCTTGAGTGGCACATCCCAAATCTGGCAAAGTAGGATAGAACAGTGGCACAAAAGCAGAAGGATGCTACCAAGGTGCATATCACCCAGCTAGCCCAATAGAAGCGCAATGAACAGTTGGCCATGGAGGTAAGGGCTACCCACGAGGTAGTAAAGGCAGCTGCAGAGAAGGCAGAGGCCGCCGAAAAAGCAGCAACAACACAGGCAATATGGGCCACCATGACGCAAGAGTAAGGAGGCTCGAACTTGTCCACAGGACAAGGATTAGAGGACACATCAAAAGGTACAGACCTGAGCACAACATCTACACAGCTGAAATGACCGCAAGTTACAGAAAGATCAGGTCCATGAAAGAAGGAAAAGGCTTCCAAACTGGACATCAAACCAATTACATTGATAGAGCGTGACCCCTATGACATTGGTGACACAGTTCACGAGGTCACCAGGGAAGTTCTCTAGGAAGCTATGACAGTGCAATAGAATGTGTTGGGGGCCATAAGGATGCAGCTATAGGAACTTAAGGTGTGGCCCCCATAGGAAGGAACAATAGCTGCCTACGGCATCACAAGTACATCAACAGTGGAGCAACTACTGCGCGCAAAAATGGCCAACACCATAGTGCTACTGGAAGGAGTGCTAATAGCGGAGAATGAGGAGGACAGAGCCATGCTGGGCCGGATCAAGGGACTTGGCCTAAATTTGGCTGCCCTTCCATGGGACACATTGTACCAGTTGCGGGACAGCATAAGCACAGAGCTACACGCCCAACAAGGCCACGTGATCTAGGTATTAAGTGAGGAGAAGATGAACATCAAACAACTCAGCTTGTAGCATGACGAGCTAGTGTCATAGAATCGGCATATCATGCAAACAGTGGATGAAGCGTGTCGGCACGTTCCAGAATTATTCATCATCGTAGACCTACCAACCGAGATGTGGATCCACTGTCTGGCAAGTGGAGTCTGAAGCACGCGCGAGGAAACACCACGAGTGTCGCTGGAGTTGAACCTCTAGATTGCTGAGCTGCGGGTGAAGGTGCAACCTTCCACTCCTCCAGAGGTTAAAGAACAACACGTTAGCACGATTCAGACAGGATTGGAAGAAACTGGAAGGAAATTGCAGGACTGCACCAATATGTTGTACCAAGCGTTCGACGTCCTCACATCCTTGTAGGAGGACCCCAAAATACAGTGCCTAGAAATAGAGGCACGCGAACTGCAACAACAGTATGACAGTGTTAATGGAACAATGCAGATAGTCGTACTCACCCCATGGCTGGCTAAGATGTAGCAGGCAAGGGCACTGAAGGAGCAGGTGGATGCTGCAAGACAAAAAGAGGCCTTTCTCAAATCCCACATCCAGCCTTAGATTGATGAGGCCTTCACCATCACAATCGAGATTGAGGGAAATCTAGCACAGATGCACGGACTATATGCATTAAGAAAGATAGCAGAGCCTCATAAAGAAGCAACAGAAGAGCGCATGTAGTAGGTCCAGCAAACAAAAAAACAGTGCGTTGTGGACCTCTGGGTAGTACATGAATAGTTGGATGGGCTCCATGGGCTTGTTGGGCATGGAAACCCCCCCCCACCCCAATAGCATGTTTTGGGGCTCAAAGCCCAAGTTTTGGTCAAATGTTTTGTAAGACTCTATAAAATGCGGGCACAGAGCGTAAAGTAGAGGTTAACTCATAGGACTGTCTGCCCTAAGGTAATGTAATGTAAAGTCATGTCGGCCTACCAATGGTCCGCGAACCATGGGATTGTATAAATAGAGCGAGGCTCTAAGTTGTTAAGATAGTAGAGGATAGAGTGAATAGTGAAGGAATGGTTCGAGCTTAGAGTAGGATTCTAAGTGTATTGGGTTGTAGTAGTAGGAAGAGGCTTTACAGCTGAGTGCACAGAGGCCTAGTAGAGTCTGAAGCTAAGTGCGCAAGGGCGGTGTCGAGTTTGTAGGCAGGATTGAAGATTAATAAAGAGAAGTTAATTCTTATTTTTGTGTATTTGTTGTGCATTATCTTCTTTATGTTTGTATTAGTTTATGTTCACACACTGATATGATTGCTGAATATGATATAATAACCAGAAATCTTGCACACACAAGTTAAGTAATCGGTTAATTAGTAAGGAACTTGGTATTATATGGGTCGCGCCCTAATTAGGGCTGTGTGGAAACAACAGCATGGGTTGCGAAGGACTGACAAGTGTGCATAGCGACAGGTCAGACTGCGAACCTCCAAAAGCCCATCAGACATCCCTAGGGTGCAGACACCTAGTTCTAGCACTCTCCCATACTACTTCGGGTGAGACATCATTTTGCGCTCCATGGACTGTTGCCGAAAGGGCTAGTAGTACCGGGATTTGGTTGGCTAAATCACCTCTGAACCTAGGTCAGGTCCATACAAGCCAACAATATTACTTCGAATGGTTCAATGAGAATCTTATAGTGATCCATGATTATGCATATGTAGGGATTAATCTATGTTGAGATATCAACTTGGTGCTACCCCCTAATGAGAAGTTGGGAGACCTAGGTGAGAAAAGTGTTTTTATGTTTTTTAATTTTTAAGTTTTTTTTCTTTTAGATGTTTCTAGTGGTACAATGCACTAATCATTAACATGTTTCTTGACATAGATGTCAAACCATAAAGACTCGAGGGAGAATATATATATATATATATAATATATATATAATATATCTATATATATATATGTTGGAGAGAAGTAAAAGACGTTGAGCCATTAGTAGAACGATAGGATTTAGTCCAAGGTAAGGAGGAAAATCGAAACAGTATGAGGTAGTTTTAGTAGAACCTAGAGGGACTCACGATGGGTGTACCCTTTGCGTGACTAAAGGATGTTCCACAACATATACAATGCCACGCCATGGGTGTGCCCATTAACATGGGGTTATCTTATATGTTGTGTGGCTAGGATGGTTGTCTATTAAGGGTCTCACCCAGACTTGGATTAGAAGTAGTCATAAGACACCTCTTCTCACTATTTTCACTCCCTTTCAGGAACTCTCTCTCTCTCTCTCTCTCTCTCTCCCATTAACATGGGGTTATATTATATGTTGTGTGGCTAGGATGGTTGTCTATTAAGGGTCTCACCCAGACTTGGATTAGAAGTAGTCATAAGACACCTCTTCTTACTATTTTCACTCCCTTTCAGGAATTCTCTCTCTCTCTCTCTCTCTCTCTCTCCCTCTCTCTCCCTCCCTCTCCCTC
>APFE030220295.1:0-13709 GCA_000404065.3 Pinus taeda
GGGTGGTGGCCCACCACCTCCTTTATATATATTTTATTTTTTGCATATATAACAATATGAATTTGAAATTTCTTGAAAATTGACCAAAGGAGTTAATTTAATGAGGCCACAATTTCACCCAAAATTAGGTCGGAATCCAGTGGTTGGATTTCTGTGAAATTGTACCTTCCTTAAGTTTTCCAAGTCACTCGGTAAACCCTGAACTTTGACAGCCTCTAACTTTTGCATACAAGCTCAATTTGACAAACTTCTCACACTACCGTGATCATAACAACGAGATCTTAAAAACGAACCTAGCTTGAGCACAATCCAAACACTTTATTTTTGACCCTTCCTGAGTCTTTTGGGACTTCTGCTTGTGTTTGGAGCCACCTGGATTAGGCGGTTGTCCATGGTTGAACGAATTGTTGAAGAGGAAGTTGTAGAAGACTGACTCAGATCAAATTCAAGATAATTCAAAGAAACATTGTAGTAGCAACAAGTAAAGAAATATAGAGCCTATAGAAAAACGCACAACAAAAATGAAAATTTTTTGAGGATATAGAATATGGAATAAATGAAAAAGAAAATGCAAAATTGTCAAATTTTTGAGTCATTATAAGCCTCACTGAGACATAGACCAACAAATATGTTTGAGTGATGACACTACAACATAGAGGGGGGTTTTAAGGCAATATTTGAGACAATTTTTGGGTAAATTGTCTTAAATTGAGACAAAAATAACTTGTATATTGTTTTAAATATTGTCTTTAAGAAAGTGTCTCAAATTTAATGTCTTAAAAAATTGTCTCTATAAAGACAATATATAACACAAGTGTTATTGTCTCTTAGGAGATTTTTTTTGGGTAAATTGTCTTAAGTTGAGACAAAAAAAAACTTGTTTATTTTCTTAAATATTGTCTTTAATTGGGCGTCTCAAATTAATGTCTTAAAAAATTGTCTCGATAAAGACAATATATATCACAAGTACTATTGTCTCTTAGGAGACAATTTCATTTTTGTCTCTCCAGAGACAATAATTTGGATTAAAGACATATTATATTTATAGAGAAAGTATGTCTTTGGTCTCTTTAAAGACAATATAAAACAATGAATCTAGAAAAATATATCGTCATTAATATAAATCACTATAAAATTTATTTAACTAAAAATAAACAACAATATCATTAATTAATTCATATTAGGGCACAGTGGAATCGAACCACTAACCTCCTGCATGTAAAGTAGGTGTTCTTCCAATGAGCTAGCACCTGTTCAAGAATTATGTGATCACATTGGGAAGTTAGAGGATGTGTCAAAGATACAAGAGGTGATGATGGAGCTTTAGGAGGGTTGTCAAGATGAAATGGATAGGATGGAGGTGGTTGAAACTTTACATAATTGGTAGTATTAACATGATCTTGTATAGGTACTTGTAAGTGTAATAGAGTATCACATCGATTATTGATCCACTTACCTTACAGTAATATGAGTCTGGTAAAGTATAGTGTGATTAACGAACATAACATTTCAGTCATACTAATGTGTCATGCTAATCTGTACTAGTAGCACGTACTAGTTTTTCTATACAATTGATGTAATTAGTGCTATTCGTTATGGATAAATAAGAGCATAATAAATGTAAGTAATAGAGATAGTGATATCCTAATAATTTATATAATCAAGTAGTGTGAATGATGATATGTCAATAGCTACGAGTCATACGGGATAGAATTCCAAGTAAGGTAATCATGCTTACATAATCTTTATGCTAAGAGTTGACACATATCATATGGAAACACTAGTCACACTTATGAATCAATTCACTTGTTCGAGGTTATTATTATAGTGAATACTAGTAATCTGCATCTACATGGGTTTAGTAATCTTCATCTACATGGGTTTAGTTCTGGTACATTAACGATAACAAGATTCTTAGTACTAATACGATGATTAACCTTATTGAACCCATATGTATAAGTGAAACAGTACTACAAGCCTTACTTAGCTTGTTTCCATTAGATTCATTTCCATAGTAACTCAACTTCATAAGCATACTATGATTACTATACTAGCTTATTCTGATGTCGATTCATTACTAGTTTAATGTTATCTATGGAGTTATAAGAGTGTAACTATTAATAACACTTACATAACCATTATAATTAGTAAGCTACTATCTCTCAACAATACCAAATGTTCCATCGTTTTGTAATACTATACTTGTGCTTATTAATCATTATTTCTATTAGCTCATAGTAAGTGTGTAGTTATGAATAATATGTGACAGCTAAACTAGTATTATGTACATTACTCTTAAGAACTGTAATCACTAGTCTATAAGAAGATATAAATGGGTGTACTATTACGATTGAATGTTATGGTTGTAATAAGCTATAACGCCAAGTTGTTTACTGCATACAAGTAATGATTGAACTATCATCTTTGGTTAAACCAACACTTAGACTATATTCATATTGGTCCAATCAACAAAGTAAGTAGTTATATTGATGCAACGAGACAAGGTGTGATTTATTAACATTATATAAGGAGCTTAGTAGTATCTATATTGATAAGTTGTTACATGGTTTTATATACATTACACCTTAAAACATAGTTACTAGAGTTATTGGAATTGAACCAAACTATCACTATAGGCTAAGTTGAACTAGTAGAATGGAATACAGTAATCTATGAATATAAGTAAGCTTATAGAAATTTACATAGTCAACAAGCTTAAGCATAGTTCTAATGAAGGAACATGGTGTGGGACCATTGTAATTATAATTATTTCATAAGGAAAACACATCATATCCACCAACTTTGTACATATCATGTTGTTCAGACTAGAGCTTGTACCTATTCATAACATATCTGTACATTCACAGGAAGTGATGATGGAGCCTTAGGAGGGTTGCCAAGATGAAATGGATAAGACGAAGGTGGTTGAAATTTCACATCAATTATCCAAAAAATAATTGAACATCTTAAACTCAGAAGAATTAGACAGGTATTGAGGTTTTTTCAATGAAATTCATCTGCACAACAGCCAAAAGAAGAGCTAACTAAAATATAAATTGTAGCAATTTCTTAAACACAAAAAAAAATAAAAAAAATTGTTCTATCATTATTGTTGACTTGGAAGAATGTGCAAGATTAACATTTAACTTTCTTGGTAATAAGCATTAGATCACTAAATATTTGATTTATTTGAAGTGTTAAATTTTTTTTTAAACACATTTACAAGTCAATTGATATAGTAACAAAGGGTGGAAGTAAGGGAGAATTCCTCATACTGGAACACAAAAAGATGGTTACAAATGTAAAGGTCATATAGCTTTCTAGCATCACCGTAGATATGTCTATGAAATAGAACTCGCCAAACTTCATCACTCTCCAACAAAATATGACAAAAGCTCTCATAGATTAAGCCTCAGATGGATATTTTTCTTTCGTTTTTTTAGTATCATCTGCAGAGATGAACAATACAGGCCACAACTTGAGCCCAAACTTTCAAGCGTTGCTTCACTTGTTGGGGATGGTCTCATGGGTTGGAGATTTTCCAATTGGCAATAGGAGATTGTGCATAGCCCTCATTGTTTGAAGAATCCATGTTATCAAGTGTAGATACAAGGCATGCTTTTTTATGGTGGTCATCTTGAAATTTTTGTTAGATTTCATAACATAACTCCAAGGCTAGCAAGGTATTAAGAGCAAAGACATTTCTTCATAATCAAAATTCAATCCTAGATCTAAATGATGAGCCTCAGTATTACAACAAGAATGCTACAACTCCCAAGGCTACCAACTTTAATTATCAACCTGGGGTTCGTACACAATTAAGAGGTATTGGCACTATATGTGCAGCATATAATGTGTCATTCCTTTGTTTTCATGATGTAATGGAGCGCATATAATGAAATCAAATCCTATCTAGTTGCAAAAATGGCAATGTTCGAAAAAAGAAACCTTAACCTATTACAAGAAAGAAGATACAAGGAAGGAAAAACTATTCTAATTTCACAAAGTAAAGATCATTAAATAAATATCAATCATTACATTTCAAAGAGTTTATATACATTCTTCAAGTGGGTGCTTGTAAATTGAAGGGATGAGTGTCTTCTTCTAGTTGGAGTCAGAAATTATGATGTAACAGTAAGTGGTAATCTACAACAATATTAAGAGACGATCGGGACGGATGATGGTGCTTTGCAACTAGGGTTTGAGCAAACCCCGTGACGGCGCAGAGTCCTCTGTCGTAGCGGCGCAGCAGCAGTAGTTTAGCGCAAACCTACAACACTCTTCTGGTATAGTGAGGACGAGCATGGGAAAATCTCAGGGGGGGCCTTAAAGCCCTCCCCAGAAGTTGAAAGAGATCCGTTGGCGCATACAGGATCGATGAACTCAGGATTGGTACACGAGGATGAGGTTAATAGAGAACCCCCTCAGCAAGACAAAACAAACGTGCCCCTCAACCAGGCAGGAAGAAATAATGAGATACCAGAAAGAGATACAATGCACACAGAAGTACCAAAGGTAACCTCGAACACATGTAAACCCATAGCAACTGAAAGGCCTAGAATAGAACTACCCAGTCACAGAATCAATGGGAGAATACAGTATATGAGGGATCATGCACTCATTGGAAAATTTATCGGATTCTGGCCAACAAAAAGAGAATTGCATGGATGGATCTTGGCCAAATGGAAACCCAAGGGCCATGTTACACTACATCTAGGGCCAAAAGGGTTCTTTACGGTGATTTTTCTCTGCATCAAGGACAGGAACCGAGTAATGGATGAAGGGCCATATTTTTTCAACTCGGCTAGCCTCTATCTAAAGGAATGGGCAGCAAGATTCAACCCGGACAAGGAGGATCTCAGCTGGGCACCAGTATGGATCAGAAAGTACTCACTGCCAGAGGAATATTGGGATGAAGAATCGCTAAGAGACATAGGAAATGGGCTGGGGGAATACATAAAAGCAGCAGAAGAAACGAAACTACGAAAATACGCATCCTACGCTCGCATCTGCATCTTCATGCGCTTGGACAAGGCCTTACTAGACTCAGTAAGTATTTCTCACGATGATTATGAATGGACTCAACCATTGGATTATGAACATGTCCCCTTTTGCTGTCATAAATGCCATGCGCTTGGACATCTCTTCAGGGATTGCCCTCTGAATGCCAAACCCCAATCCCCCAATCCTTCTGACATGCAAAACCAGGATGGGTTCACCAAGGTTACCAATCGCAAAAGATCGCATAGAAAACCCTCGAATGGGAAGAAACCCCAGCCAGAAGCTTCATCTCTCCCTTCAACTAGCAACAACTTTGAAATCTTGGCCAATACCACTGAAGATCCCTTGCATTCAATCTCAAAGCTCCCGCCTCTCTCAGCCTCTGTTATCCCTCCTCCCCCTGGATCCTCTTCCCCTCCCAGTCAACCGGAAAAGAACCTTGGGCCTCCTAAAGAAATTAGAAAGTTCTTGAGTGGAAAGACAAAGGACATGGAGGTGGATGCCCCCTCCACCCATACTATGAGTATAGCCACAGCCCCAGCAGATATGGATCAGCCACAAGTGATGGATGAAGAGCCGGAAAGCTTAGACCTAGGAAGACTCGATATCCTGTAGCTCAAAGCAGCATGCAAAAAGAAGGAGTTTGACAGGATACCGGAGCACCAACTCAACACGCTGGAAGTCATCCTAGCCAGGGCGTACCAGCAGCATAAGTTAGGCATCCAACCGAGAAGCCACTGGGACGGGAGCCTCACTCCAAAAGATTCCAAGAAAAGAGGGAGAAGAACAGACCTTCAACAGAAAATTGCATTAGGGAAAATCCTGGTGGACTCAGGAAGATATGCGAAGCTGACCAAGTATTACAAACCCACCATTAATAGTGAAAGATGAAGCTCACATCATGGAATGTAAGGGAGCTCAATAACCCAGGAAAACATAGAATGATTAAGAACATGATAAAACAGGAAAGGCCACAAATTTGTTTCCTCCAGGAAACGAAATGTAACAGTGATACTCTGGGAAACATACTCTCCAGATCTTGGGTAGGTAGCAGATCAGTGGAAATGGATTCCTCTGGGGCTTCTGGCGGGCTCGCTATAGCATGGAATCCGCAAGTGATAGCGCTCTCAGATATACACGCATCCCACCACATCATCCAAGAAAGCTTTCACATTCTAGGTACCAACATTCACAGGCATCTTACAAATGTCTACTTCGCTCAAGAAGTGGGTAGTAAAATGGCTTTATTGGACACGATAGAAGCACTGAGTCTACATAGATTCCACCCCCTATGGATTATTGGAGGAGACTTTAACATGATAACTAAATTAGAGGAAAAGCAAGGAGGTCGAACAAGGATGGAGCAGGAAAATGAGCACTTCAAGGAGTTCATTCAAAACAACGCCCTTATCGATACCCAGTTTTGTAATGGAACGCACACATGGAGCAATCAAAGGATTGGAAGGCATCAAATTGCGTCCAAGCTAGACCGCTTCCTTCTGACTGACAACGATTTCCACTTAGGAGGGGACATAATAGCAACAATTCTCCCTTATGCAGGCTCTGACCACTGGCCCATCGCCCTTCAATGGCAAAGACTGGGTAATGCTAATAAGAGACCATTCCGCTTTGAGGCATTCTAGCTCACTCATCCAGCATTCAAAGACTTCATCAAAAATACCTGGAATATTTTTCATCCGCCTGAAGGTTCCAAAATGTATCAGTTTCAACAGAAACTCAAGTATCTCAAAACTCATATCAAGCTCTGGAATCAAGAAACCTTTGGAAACATTTTTCAGGTGCAACAGAATCTAAATAGGGAAATGGAACAGCTCCAACAGAAAATAATCATAGAAGGACACAATGAAGAAACTTTGGAACAGGAGAAACACATTCATTACCAACTAGAGGAGAGGAGAAAGCAAGAGGAAATATTATGGAAGAAAAAATCAAGGATAAGATGGCTGAAGGAGGGGGAGAGAAACACCAAGTTCTTCCATAGAACAATTGTATAGCGGAGAATGCACAACTCTATCCCTTTCATACAGAAGCAGCAGGGCGAAAGAGTAGAAGAGCATGATGCGATTAAGCAAGAATTCATAAGGCATTTTCGGTAGGTTCACCAAGAGCCCCAAAAAGACAGAAGGCTGTCCATTGAGAAAATCACATGAAACATGCCAAAAATCATCACCGAAGATCACAACAAGCTCCTTCTTTGCCCTGTTCAACAACAGGAAGTAGACACAGCAATGCATCAGCTCAAGGAAGGAAAAGCCCCCGGCCCAGATGGATTCACAACCACCTTCTTCCATGCCTTCTGGTAATTAATCAGAGATGAAGTCTGGCAAGTAGTTGAGGAGTCGCGCACCCTGCACTGGCTTCTACCCTCTCTCAATTCTACTTTTATTGCACTCATTCCAAAGGAAGAAGGTAGTATCACCCTAGACAAATTCCGACCAATTGCTCTATGCAATGTAATCTACAAGGTCATCTCAAAGGTCATAGCCAATAGATTAAAGCCGCTACTGCCCCTGCTCATCTTTCCTGAACAATCCAGCTACGTGGAAGGAGGACAGATCCTGGACAGCATCATCCTATCGCACGAAGTTATACACTCTCTCAAGCACACCAAGCAAGCAGGTATGATACTCAAGTTGGACTTGTCAAAAGCTTTTGATAAGTTAAATTGGATGTACATACAGAAAATGTTGTTAGCTTTTGGTTTCTCTCCTATATGGGTTCGATGGATTCATAGTCTCATTTCCTCGACCTTCTTCTCCATCCTTGTCAATGGCATGCCATCCTGCCCCTTCAGTCCCTCAAGAGGTATCCGGAAGGGCGATCCTCTGTCGCCTTTCCTTTTTGTTCTCATGGCTGAAGTATTAGGTCGCCACATAACTTAGGCTCGCCCTGCCCAGCATATCAAAGGTCTTTCCATCCACAACTCCCCTGTTATAACCCATCAGCAGTTTATTGATGACAACATGCTGTTCGGGTACCCCTCTTTCTAAGAAGCTTCTATGTACAAATCCTTGCTGAATGATTTCTCCAAGGCCTCAGGAACCAGTATTAATAATTCCAAATCTCATATCTTTTTCTTTCACACCCCTCCTGTCATTCAAAGGGCCATCGCTCGTATTCTGGGCTTCTCCATTGACTCCCTCCCTTCCAAATACCTTGGAGCCCCTCTCATTGACTCAGCTATCAAGCATTCCTCTTGGCGCTTGCTTCTTGAGAAAATTGACCACCGGCTCAATTCATGGACTTATAGATCTCTAAATATAGCCAACAGACTAGTACTAATCAAGGCTGTTCTACAGGCAATGCCACTTTACCTTTTTTCAATCCTTGCAGCTCCTAATGGGTAATAAAAAGAATAAGAAATATACAGTGCAACTTTCTCTAGGAAGCGATGGGCACAAACCGTAAATGGGCTTTGGTTAAATGGACCTCCGTATGCAAGTCTAAGGAGCAAGGAGGCATTGGTCTGAGAGACCCCAGCCACAACAATGCTATAATGTGCACAAAGATCTGGTGGCAATGGTTAATCATCCCCAACAAACCATGGGCGGCCATCTAGACAGCTAAATATGCCAATCACAGGCCACAGGAGGATCTCATCAGGTTAACGCCCAATGCAAAAGGCTCACTCATTTGGAATGCAGCCAAACAACACTTTCAAATGATTCAACAACATAGTTTTTGGGAGGTTCGAAATGGCAGGACAGTACGTTTCTGGATGGATGCCTGGAACCAGTTGCCAAAACTCAGCAGTCTCCTCAGTCGACACCCAAGCCACTCAGAGGATGAGCGACATCAAGAAGAAATATGGCACCATTGGACTCAGGAAACTGATCAAGGATACAGGAAATGGAAGCAAAGTGAATTGATATTCAATAGAGTTGATCAAAGGAAAATTAAGGAACTGGAAGGGGAACTCCAAAAACGCCAAGTAAGATACTCTGAGGACAAAGACATCATACGTTGGGGCTACCAGCCAAAAGGAACTTTCACCACTGTAGAAGCCCACAAGATCATAAGTGCGACTACATTGCCTCTAGATCCAATAAGGGGGAGAATTTGGTCAGCTGGTAACTGGCCCAAAGTATCACTTTTCCTATGGTTGGTGTGGCATCGAAAAGTATTGACATGGGACAAACTCAGGGGCAGAAATTACCATGGGCCATCAATATGTGTTAATTGTAAATCAGAGGAGGAAACTCTTCATCACCTTCTGGACTCCTGTCCCCTCGCAAACCAAATGTGGGAAAAATCTAGTTTTCGACGCCAAAGAAAATGCAGAGTATCAGAAGATATCATTGATTCAATTTGCCAATGGCATCGGAGTCCATACCAAAGTGAACTACTCAATCAACTTTGGAGATTAATACCAGGGCTCCTCACTTGGTGTATTTGGAAGGAAAGGAATAACCGTATATTTAAATATCAAACAACACCCATAGAGATCATCTGGAGCAACTTCTGCTTGAACCTTAAGGAGACATTAATGCTTCGCACTTGGATGCCAGATGATTTTCCTAC
The DNA here is from genome assembly GCA_000404065.3 of Pinus taeda. Lineage (NCBI taxonomy): Eukaryota > Viridiplantae > Streptophyta > Pinopsida > Pinales > Pinaceae > Pinus > Pinus taeda. The sequence goes on from APFE030220295.1 coordinate 9,544, forward strand.
TCTGGCAAATGAGAAGGCCATTTGGGCAAATTGGAATTTACGACTCCAACAATAAAACCCACCTCAAGCCCACTCAGAAAGCAGCAAAGGAAAAAAAAAGGATACCTGGACTCCTCCACCAAAGCACACTATCAAGCTCAATTTTGATGGAGCATCAAAAGGCAATCCCAGAAATGCTGGATATGGGGGAATATTCAGAAAGCATGTTGGCTTTCCCCTCCTCATCTACCATGGCAACATAGGATGGGACACCAATAACTCAGCAGAACTAGAGGGACTATGGCAAGGACTCCTCCTCTCCAGAATCCACAACTTTCAACCCCTGGAAGTTGAAGGCGACTCCCTCGTCCTCATCAACATGGCCAAGCAAATTCTCAATGGGACTCATGCCAGGAAAATTGCCAAAAGCTGGAGACTTGAAGCTAGATTGGAGGCCTTAGAACAATCGCTTCACCATAATCGAGCTATCATCTTCACTCATGTAAAACGGGAAGGAAATAAGGTAGCAAACCTCTTAGCTAACCTGGGAGTGGATTCTAAGCACACTCTCACTACAGGGACGCTCAACATAATCCAAAACCATGATCATGCACAGGAATGTAAACTTCAGGTCCAAAAGGAAGCTGCTCCCCCGGATGCGGATGTTAGCATTGAGAGTTAACATGATAGGACAGTGGATGGGTGGGGTGGAATGCCACTTTCCTGACCTCCACAGGATACGTGGAAGGGAAATAATACAAGGCGCGTGGCTCATCTGCAGGATCGTCACTCAGGGTACGTTATATCACCGGTTCGGCTGGAACGCCAGGCTCACAGCGAGGGAATTAAGTTTCACACGCATCAGCGTGCAGTGGGAGGCTCAAGCCATCAAGGGAGCAATAATGGGAGGCGACTCCCAAGACATGGCCTGTAACCTTAAAACTGGAGAAGGGTCGAGGGAGATGATAAATTCATTGGCTCTGCCGCTCTATCGACACTCCTTTGCGCATGATAAGAAACTCAGAGAGAAGGCAAGGAATTAGACCGCGGTGCTGATTATCTTGGTCCTCTCTGCGAGGCTGGTCACTCCCCTCCCCGAGTATTACTCAGGTATCGCAATTTGGCCCTCTTGTTCTTTTCTCTTGGCAACTAATATATGTGTTCGTCTTTGGTTAATGCACAAGCGCAGGGATTCGGCAAACAAAAAGAACACGCTCAATCTAGGCAGAGGAGGCTCAATTGGGAGGCATCGCCGCATCCAGGCTATCGCCCCACAGCAAAAAATCTAGATCTGGGCCACTATCATCTACAGGATGCCTCAATTGAGACCCAGAGTAGGTAGTCACAGAGGGCAACAGAGCAGATCCCCATCGTATTCATCCTCCAGCGAAACTGAATCATCCTCCAAGGAGAGGGCTTTCTTTTCGCAGTAGAAGAGGAAGGTCTCGAGCCTCTGACTCTCGACCCGGTCCGATTCCTGCCATAGGCTCCGCCATTTTCACCTTTAACAGTGCTCTCAACAGGCCCAGGATCACAGCCTATTTTACAGTGGTGTTTCAGGAGGAACGTTTAGCTGTTGATTTGAGGACACAAGCAGAAAATTCGAGGGCTATCCAAGATCCCTCTTCATCTTTGCAGCTGGCTACGGAGAACACGCCTCAGCGGGAAACAAATGAGCAAAGAAGTAGCGCGCGGGAGCCGATGATGGTAGATCTAGGACTGATGCTCAGAATGTAACATAGTTAGAGGAACCACCTAATAGGGTCTAGTGTCGAATTACTGAAGAGCCAATTGATGAATAGGAAGGCCATCCACGCCTCTCTTTTTGTAGAATGCCCCTTTCCACAGAGAAAGGTTGTAAGGCGACTCGGTCATGGGTTTCTGGTATTGTCTCGTGTTTCTGTGATCATTCTCCTTTGGTCTTTTTTTTTTGAGTTTTTTATTTGTCTCATGTTTCAGAGATTATTCCCCTGCGTGGGAAACAAAAATAGACATTTTTCATGCATGCATGTTTTGGACAGAACTACCTCCCGCAGGAGCAATGTGCTTGACTATGGTCATGATGTAAATTTACTACTTCCTTGTTAATATAATAGATTTAGCTTTACGTAGGAAAAAAAAAAGAGTTTATATACATTGACATATTTCATTGGATGTCACAATCAAGAAAATCATTATTGTATTATCCAATTTATGAATTTGTCCATTAACCCAATTCACTGAGATGTTTTCCATGGGTAAAAAGGCAATTCCTAAGTGGTATTTATTCCTCCTCAAACATTTATTTAGATCCTATGGGTCATGATTCAACCATAAGGGACAAAAACCAACATTTTTGAGAAAATATGGGTAAGTATATACATGTTGGAAGAGTGCTACAAGAATGTGCTACAGGTAACATGTTTTCTATAGGAAGATATAATTCATAGAATGACCAAGAAAATCAAATAAAAATTGGATGGGAGAAACTTTTTTATTGACTGTGATATCTTAGGTCTCCATCCCAAGTGGAATATCTCAAAAATACCCTTGTCAACACATGCTAAAAAATAGCAGAAAATTACTAGTCTAAAATCTAGAAATTCAAGAACTAGTGAGCTAGTTAGCCTATCAAATTCCTAACCTAATCAAGTTCGGATGCAATGGGGTAATTTTTTTTAATAACTAGAATGTTTTTTTGATCTAATGCAAGTGGAATCAACTCAATTAAATATTGTTAGCATGTTCCAAAAAATAACAGAATTTTACTACTATTTTCCAAAAGGGACTTCAAGAAATTTAGATTTGGGAATAAGAAAACTAATCCAAGTAGCTCAGTGATTACTATGGCCTTCCAAAGTTGTTCAAAGGATGAAATAACTCTTTTTATCTTTCAAAACAAATTAATTCAACCATTTAACTCAATTCTACAATAAGAAATCATCAATACTAAATGCAGAAATAGAAAAAGACAAGAACAAGAGATGCATGTGAATAAGAAGTGAAAGGAAGAGAGGTAAATGATACAAAAGGGATCTAGGGCTCCTAGGATGACCAAGCCCAAGGAAACATAAAGTCCTGTGAAGAAGGTCAAGATTTAGAAGCTGAAAATGGCACCAATCTTCATTATTTCCATCAATACAATAAATCCCTGCAAGTAATGAAAGTTGCGCTACAAAAATACAAGTTCTCTCCATAAGAAGACTAATAAAAAATAACCCCTAGAGGAAAATTCGACTTGGTACTTATACAAAATCATTAGGAAGAATTCCCCACAAAATCAGGAATATTTCCCCTCCAAAATCCCTCAAATAGTGCATCTCGTTCCCAACACTAGGAATCTGCATTAAATGACAGGGAACACATTCCTAGATTTTCTCAATCATTGGAGATCCAGAATTTGTGCAATAATTTCATAATATCTTGATGATTTATTATTTGATATTTATCCTCCTATTGTAGGAATAAAGTCCCTAAATTATATCCTCCTCCAAATCTCCATTATTTGCCCAATATTCTCACAATATTCTACAAAAATAGATAATATTAGGCACAAGTATGCAATTATCTGTAAACCTTCATAATGAATATTTTAAAGCTAAAAAAACATTATTAAGTGTATAAGGAGAGGTTGAATATATCCTTCATTTGACTAAGAAAGTTTATCTGGGACTTAATTTATGTATAATTTGGAGGTCGAGCATACCCCCTGCTAAAACAGTTGCTCATCCTCTGAGAAACCTATTCATCTTGCTCACCTTGTTCTTCATGTATGTTGACATGTTTCATGCTTTGTTTTCTAGTCTACTTGATGCTCTTTTTGGTGATCTTCTTGCTACTATATTTTTCTATCTCAGTTTCCCAAGGAAGTCGTACTATAAGTTGAGGTTGCTTCTTTCACTCAAGTGGTTCTTCAACTATAATGAGCTGCACACAACCTAAATCCTGTAGAAACTAAATTTTGCATGCTAAGAGGTGGTTAGTTCATATTTTTTCTTTTCTTTTTCATTTTTTCCATTCTTTTTCTTCCTTTTTTTCAACTTTTCTCTATTTTTTATTGCATGCAAAATACACTCAAAGTGCTTTGAGTTAACTGGGTTGGCCCTCACCTACCCCTTCACACTCCTTGTCTTCCATCACAACAAAATGATTACATCCCACTTTCTCAAGTCATTTTCACTTTTGTCTTATCCTCTCCTCCATGTGTG